>OX359246.1:14716790-15008696 GCA_947179485.1 Allacma fusca | reverse complement strand
CACGACACGACGATGTTAAGCAGTGGTATCAACGCAGAGTACTCGAGCTTTTACTCTTCGTCAGGCAAATGATATACTAGTAGTAACATTCAATATAATGCATACTACAATCAATAAAAATTGAAAAATTGAAATTATTGATTTTTCGATTATTTAAAATAATCATAATAAACTATTTTTTAAAAATATGAATTAGTTAAGCCATTTAAAAAAATTTTTTTTAAAAAATTTTTTTTAAAAAAATATAGTATATAGTCTAGTATATCATTTGCCTGACGAAGAGTAAAAGCTCGAAACGTTGCTGCGAATAAAATATAAGCCTTGTGTTAAAAAGTGAACTTCTACCCTTATTTAATATATTATATATATTTCACTTCGCGTCTTTAACTAATTAAAACTATAACTATTATTGTGACGCCACCCTTTACTTTCTAAAATGAGTGTAGAAATTATTCTGAATCGTCGTACAAATCATTTTGCTGTTTTTAAATATGCAACTAGATTATATCCAGATCATGTTCAAACATTAGCGCAAAAATATTTAACAAGTATTTTTAAAAAGTCGAAAATAGTGTCACACATCGGATTTTTATCTAATTGTGTGGATGTAGGATATATACCTAAAGGATTTCGACTTAAATTTACATCAACATGCGTTGAATCAGATCATGAGGCCATTTTAAGAAACCTGCGGTGTTGCTCCTTGAAATTAATGAAACAAATCCTGTGTGACTATAGAAGGAAGAAGTGCCATCTTACCGAAGAAATCTCTTATTTCAAATCATCTCTGCGCCAATCAACTCCATTGTCATCGTTCAACTTGATCGTATCTTTTGCTCAAAAATTGAACAATCATGTTTATAGTTTATACAAACAAAACAAAATAAAGAAGATGCCCATGCAAACAACTTCCAAAATGACTGCCGACGATAAAAATGAGAAATCAGTTGTAACCATTCCTGAGGATCTGCCACTTTCTAAAGCAGAGATGAAACTTTTACAAAAGGGTTTAAAATTTTCTCCAACACCAAACGTAGACACATTCGTTGTAAACCAAGACTTTGAAGCATTTTTTAGAAGAATTAATATTAAATCGCATTTTCACAACAACCAATACGCAAATCCAGATCCTAAAGATGGCGTTGCGGGTATACTGGAAAACATTGTCCGTGAAAAAAGTTCTTGGAATCCACCTAAAACGGAGTACCCATCACTTGCACATTATATCGAAGAAGTTAAAACACTTGTTAATACAAAAGTGAGTTCAAAACTTAGAGTAAAATCAAATATCAGTATTGAAGAATCCAACGCTATCAAAGAACTGAAATCACGTGATGATATTGTCATTAAACCTGCCGACAAAGGTGGGGCCACGGTTGTTTGGCGAAAGGATCTGTATATTGAAGAATGTATGCGTCAGTTATCTGACCAATCGTATTACATTCCATTGACAGAAGAACCGACAATTGAAAGCCAAGACATCGTAACGGAAACAATTTCTGAAATGATTCGTAATGGACAACTTCCAAGGGAAGCAATCAATCTGATTAGCAAGAAGCCAAGGTGTCCGAAATTTTACTGTCTCCCAAAAATCCATAAACCAAATAATCCAGGTAGACCAATCATCTCATCAGTAAATAGTACAACAGAATTAATTTCTTCATTTCTTGATACTATTTTACAACCTATACTGAAATCAACGCCGACTTATCTCAAAGATACTAATGATTTACTCAAGAAACTGGCTCAATTTAAATTTCAAGGACATGGACGATATATTGTAATAATGGATGTAGTCGCACTATATACAAACATACCACATCAAGATATACTTACTTCCATTAAATATTTTTTGGATCAAACTCCTAATACTGACATTCCAACTTCAGTAATAATACGTCTCACAGAACTTGTCCTTGACCTCACTGAATTTGAATTCAACTCGATGTATTTCAAACAGACCAAGGGTGTTCCAATGGGCACTAAGATGGGCCCAGTTGTTGCTTGCTTATTCATGGCATATTTGGAGGCACAATTTAATCAGGCGTATCATGGAGCTAAACCGGACTTGGATTTAAGATATATTGATGATTTGCTCAAATTATTTTCATGCTCCAAAGACGAACTTCATTTGTATATTCAAGAGTTTACAACTTCACATGATTCTATAAAATTTGAATTTAAAATATATGAGACATCAGCCCCATTTCTCGATGTATTGATTATTCCGGACCAATTAAGTGACACTATTCAAACAACCATCTATACGAAGCCCACAGATTCACACACGTATGTGTCATACTATTCATATCATCCAAAATCTACTTTGAATGCAATTCCTTATTCACAGTTTCTACGTTTAAGAAGAATATGTAGCCGAATTGATGAGTTTGAAAACCAAGCTAAAATAATGTCAACACACTTTATTAATCGGCATTATCCCGAAAACCTTATCAAAGAAGCTATAAACAAATGCAGATCAATTTCGAGAGAAGAATTAATTAACAAAACCAACCCACGACAAAATGTAACAACAGAACGAATTCCTTTAGTACTTAACTATTCTCCACTTGCACGTGTGTTAGCCTATGATGCTATTATGCTATATAAGTCAATAATCCCTAATTCTACCGGTTCTCAAATTATTCCACTGCCACCTATGAAATCTTTTCGCCGGGCCCCAAACTTAAAGCAATTACTTGTCCGCACATCAATTACCAAAGCACCTATACTAACAACACCAGGCACATTTCCATGCAAAAGAGGTAAACGATGCGTCACCTGCAAACATACTTTGAAACTATCTACGGTGACAAACTTGAAGAGGACAATACATCTCAAACAAGAATTTACATGTGAATCAAAGTCGTTGATATACGCTATTAAATGCAACAAATGCCCTGATGTAATATATCGTCGGTGAAGAGGCAAAATGATCTAGGTGCATAATCGATTAGAATCAAAATGATCTACATAACTTTTTCCCTAAAGGCAAAATGAACTGGGTGCAAGCCTCTTTAAAAGCAAACTGATCTACATACAATTTTCCTTAAAAGCAAAATGATCTAAGTGCTGGTCAATTTTTTTTTGTGAGAAAAATAGCATCTGTAAGGAGGACACGTGGCTTTTAACCATGACTGTAATTGACCTAGGGTTGTGGGTTAATATTCTCTGAAGGGTTTGCTATTACTAAGGATCATTCCGGCAACTAAAGTTAATTTCACTTATTGCATCTAATACATTTTTAGTTACTAAAACTGCAACATTCATTTATTTTAAAATCGACGAATTAAAAGACGAATCAAAATCACAGTAAGCTCATGTGTTAGTGTGCACATTGAATTGGTTTTCCCTTTAATAATTCTCAACCTGGAGTTTTTTCAAATCGTATTTTACGATCATCACCATTATCATAACATTCGGAATCATTTTCAAATGCTAAATCATAATTGACAACTTTTTTTTTCAATGTTACTGAAAGAAAGAAATGGAGGCATTGGGGAATTAAATGCATGTATAAAAGATTTTGAATGCCTCTTGGAATACCTCGCATTTTTGTACACCGGCATTAGAATGTGTTTACTTATATTGTTTTTATTATAATTTGTATCTAGATCATTTTGCTTTTAGGAAAAGCTGCATGTAGATCATTTTGCTTTTAAAATTCAATGCAAGTAGATCATTTTGCCTTTAGTGAAACTGCAAGTAGATCATTTTGATTCTAATCGATCATGCACGTAGATCATTTTGCCTCTTCACCGACGATATATAGGGCAAACGGAAAGACATCTTGGGGATAGATTTGCGGAACACAGGAGGGATGTGTTGAATAAACAGTATAAAAATGTTTCCCAACATTTTAATCTAACTGGACATAGTGTGGATGATATGCTAGTTACTGGATTGAAGTACGCTTCAAGAGATGAAAAAGTCAGAATTGAAACCGAAAACCGAATGATCCATTTCTTCAATTCTAATGCATTACCTGGACTAAACATCAAATTTACATATTAAGGAAACATCGAAACCTCAGGACGAAAGTTCGACGGGTGTGGCAATCCCGGGGTTATCTTAGCCAAAATTTTTTTAAATGGCTTAACTAATTCATATTTTTAAAAAATAGTTTATTATGATTATTTTAAATAATCGAAAAATCAATAATTTCAATTTTTCAATTTTTATTGATTGTAGTATGCATTATATTGAATGTTACTACTAGTATATCATTTGCCTGACGAAGAGTAAAAGCTCGAAACGTTGCTGCGAATAAAATATAAGCCTTGTGTTAAAAAGTGAACTTCTACCCTTATTTAATATATTTGACATATAGTATGTGCTACTTAAATGAAACGAGACATAACTCCAATTTGACTAAAAACGAAAAATATGGAATTACACCATTATTTATGTGATGTGCCTCTATAACGTCGTTCCCTTATAACGTCACTTTTTGGGACATTTATTGATGTCGTTATAAAGAGAGTCGACTGTACTTATACACATGTCCTGCAATAAAGCTTTGAAATAGTTTATACTAATATTGTTAAATATTCTGTAAATACTTTAAACACCAAGAAAAAATTCAACCAAAAAATGTCAAATTAGGTTTTCATCTTTGTTAAGCTAGTTGTACATCTTGTGAGACATTTAAATAATCGCCATCTCTAGATCATTTCGCAAAATATACATTTTGAGCGGTATTGTGTGTGGGGTTGTTAGAAAATGTAAGATTTTCATACATTAATTACAAAAATTGTTAGCTATAAATAAGATAGCATTAATTGCGTAAAAACGTCACAGAAAATATCTTAAGTAAAGTTTTGCAGTTAATTACAAATTTAGTGTCAGATCTTTTAAAATTTACTTGGATCAATATTACCGGATATCGAGTTTTAAATTTCAAAATAAAGTCGGGTGTCTTTCGGAATGAAAATTTCGTCATTTCATAGGAAAGATAAAATAAATCCCCCCATGTCATTGAAATGGAATTAATTATGCTTCCAATGTTTCTTCAATTAACATTAACGAACATGCGTGTAATCCAACATTCACAGTCGTGACTTTTTTTAGCTGTGCTGCTATACATTTTGATATTCTTCATCAAAACTACTAATCCAATGTCGGTGCTGTCCAACTTGGCCTGGTCAAAACGCCTTGCTTTTGAACTAAGTTGACCAAGTGCCGAAAATTGGGCATTTTGGCCATTTTTAGCTGGATGGGTAAATACAGTGAATTTTCTTACATAGTGGTTTCCTATTTGACAGGATTTCGTTTATATGGGCACGTTTAAAATTTCCCTAGGATTCCATTCACATTACATTGTAGTAAGATATAACGGCATCCCCATATATTCGAAGATATTGTACGCAATTCAACTGTTTCATTTGCAATTCAGTTTTAATGAAAATGTTTGATAAAATGGTTATTTCCCTAAATATCTTTCATTCCATTAACGAGAACGCACGGAATTTGTGCACCCTTGTGTATACAGTCCTACATTGGCTAATGTCCCTTATACAGAAAAAATTGAGCCATCCATTATTGCGAGATATGATTTTGTAGTGCCAAGCGTTGCTTAAGCGAATCATAGTGTCGGGGGTTTAGTCGAGACGCGACACAAATCTCGGCTTCAACAGTTGCTACAAAATACTATGGTCTTCCAAGCGACCAGAATTTATTTATTTAGTCCAAATCTTGCAGTGTCGTTTTTTCCTTCTCTCTCTTAGGTATTTATTGCAGATTCCCCAAATTTACAAATAAACAAGCCCAATTAAATATCCCATGGATGTATAAAATAATAATTAACTTAATGTATGTCTACTTCCCAATAGCAGAATATGTAGCTGTTGTAATAATAAGCAAATAATCCTTAAATACAACTTGAATAACTACCAAGCGATATAGAGCAATCAATATTCGGGAGCTAGGTAAGAACGCGTCTGATTTTGCCGACTTCCACTTGTCTCTCTCTCTTGATCTCCCTCTAGCGTCTATCGGCCGGTGGTAACGGCTGCGGATTGGAGTTTCTAGTTCTAGCTGCCACATTTAGCTTGCTTGCCTCACTCAGATCTGCCAACTGACTTTTAGACCCCTTAACCTGCGATTCCATCTTGACGTCCTCCGCTACACACTGTAATAAATCAATTTTTGGTCAAAATCTGAATTTTGTTTTTCTTACGGAAAACATTCAGCTTAGACAAGAAAGATACAATTTGTGCTGGAATACTGAGATTTCGTAATTCTAGTGGGCGAACGTGGCCTAACTGGCGTAACAACGTTTGTCAAATTACTCCACAAATATAGTTTCCGAGCTATGGATGTAGCCATTTGTTCGTTGAAACTGTAAACAATCTATACTTTTGAGAGACTTACAAACTTTTATCTTCTTGACCAAATTAATTCTTGGCCAAAGTAAATTACAAAAATGAAAGAAATTCTTAAACAAAATGCTGGTTTGAGGTAGAGCATTTTGGGGCGGTTAAAATGTGCGGGTAAGCCCGTAAAAAGCCTGGGCTTTGGGCGGGTACGGGTAAAATTTATTACGCTTGAAGGGGTTACGAGCGGGTACGGTCTTTTCAATGCGGTTAAAATTACCGTAAAAGCCCGTGAAAAATTTCATGAGTGCATGCAGGATCAGGGGTTGTAAAAGTACATTGACTTGAATACATGGAACGATTTTCAAACATTTGTAATTTTACATTTAAAACAATGCCTTAACATTCAATGTCAACAAATATATTACAGGAAGTAGCCGAAAAATCGCAAGTTTGGAAAACATTTAAACAGATATTGGTTGACTATATATGTAGGTTTCCGTAAATTATGTAAAGTGCAAAGAGTGCAGAAATATTTGAGCAGGCAATCGCGCCAAGTAAGGACATCAACTCTGGCCAAACATAATTGGTAGAATTCTGCATTGGAAACAACCCCAGCTATTATCTGCACCAATTTCATTCAAAAAAATTCCAAACGCAAAATTGAATTAGGGGCTATTTCCGACTATTTTAACCGACCGAGATGCTCTAGTTATAGTATGGACTGAGAAGCTAAAATGGTATTAGCGGGCGGGCTACGGACTTTTTTAAATTTTACTGACCGGGCCGTTCGTTGAATTTTAATTTCGGGGACGGGTAAACATTTACGGGCCGCGGGCACTGGCACGGATCTAAAATATCCCACGGGGAGATGCTCTAGTTTGAGGACTACATGTAAGGGTAAATCATTCTAGTCGTGGTGTGCTCAGCCCATAACTACTTTAGTATGAATCTAATTCTGTTGTCAATATTCTATCATTGTGTAAATTGATTTTTCATCAATAATATTCTACATTGAGAGCCTAGTATCATGCTGTAGTTTAAACAATCACTAGAAAATTCTTTCGGCTCTGTACAATTACTCCAATTTATACATTACTTACATGCAATCATCCTTTAAATTCACGTCCCCAAAGTATTAACCCAGCTTCATATTACGTTATGATTTACTTTATAAAAGGATTCTCAATATTTTCTAAAACCAATTTTCTAAAATACATTACTTACTTCATTGCTGACGTCTAACATTCGAAATGTTAGAACCCATTGTAAAACAGATATTTTCAAAGGGTACGCACGGTTTAAGTCTTTGGCTTGTATGACATACGAATGGAATCCTTAAACCGAACGGCTTTGACCAAAATTTGCATAAAAGTGAGTTACCTTGATGGTTTTTTTCAATCTTTGCATAAGTTCTACAGTCTGGCTATCGATGCGAACGGTGCAGATATTTGGAAGCATACCGCATACATTATATACCCTTCCTATATTTAATAATAATGCCGAGCCAAAGTGAACTACCTACAAACAATAACTGCATAATTATATTGTCATGTTTTGCATATTCAACGCAGTGGCAGCCAGCATTTGAATTTTATATTGCATACAATTATATACTTATATTTGTATATTACTCTGTCTTGAAAACACACCCGCCTTATTCCCGACTACATTGGTTGTAATGGTGTATAATGAAACTAATATTATTCATTATGTCTGGGCAGTATGTCCGTTTGAGGAAGTTAAAATTATGAGATATCCGCCAACAAGTTTTTATTATATCCAAACTAGATCATTAGTCCGCTTCCTTGAGATTATTACATTTACATAAGTTCACAACAATTCGGGCGTTTGATTTTGCGGTTTTTCTGCTCAAGAATTTTTCAGGCAGGTTGCCGATAAAATGTTTTACAGAACATCGAATGTTCGCTAAAAATAATTAGCAAACTTAGCCATAATTTATAATATAGTCAAAATTTTTCTGACAAAAATTCAAATCTAGAAACATTGCTGGCAATAAAATGTAATCCTTGTGTTAAAAAGTGAATCTCTACCCAGATCTAATATATTATCTATATATATTTCACTTATCATTTCTAACTACAGTAATTGTCATTATAGACACCATCCTAGATCATTTAAAATGTTAGGACACATTGCAAGTAAAACATTTTTTAAAGGTTACATCTGGGGCTCATTTTTGGGCTGCGTGCCATACAGATGGGACCCAAATACAAAGAAACTTCGTCTGGAATTGCAAGCCAACGAATTGTTTTCGTGGTACTATTCGATATTTGCCTCATTTCTGCTCTTTGTCTGGCTTTTTGTGAGAACTGTCCAGACGTTTCGGCGAACGCAGGAGTCCAATACTCAATTGGCTTATTTTATGGTGGGAATAACATGGATTCTTTGCTCGTTATTTCCGTTAGCTTAACATTTGAACACAATAAGAACTCGCTATGAACTTCCCGTGTTTCAGCTCCAATATATTGCATTCGCTAATAAGTTTAAAAGTAATTTATTAAAAAATAACATTTGCTACCAAATATTTGATGCGATTAGAATGTTTAACGCTAAAGTTTATGTTTTATAATTTGCAGGGCAGTTCGTTCCAAAGGCTCAAGCGTATTTTGGAAATAATTTCAAAACTGATTTTCCTGGAGTCTTCTTTTTAGCTTTGTATAACGTTACACAAGTTATACAATTGTTCTTCCTTGTTGTGATGAATTTGCAAACCAAGTTACCTGTCTTTCCGACATCTCTCTTTGACTTGCCGTCGTATTTGCTAATTCCGGCTATTGTAATTCAGGATGTTATCTTCATGCATCTAGTCTTCGTGTGGTTTGGGTTAATGTTTACAGCGTTTCCAGCTCTCGACTATATTTTTGCTTTAGTTTTTATCTTAGAAAAATTTCAGTAAGTTTTACAAATTTTTAAGGCCTGTATTAGCTTTTAATTTTATCATTGTAATTTTATAAGGACTGTAAATATATCTACGTATGGGGCATGAAAATTGGGGATATAAATCTAATATTTTCATTTTGTTGGAGGTTGGGACGAAAGAAATACTCTACTCATGACTTTTTAAGAATGGGACCTGAATTCGTGCTGATGTACCAGGAGTTGCAGGTTCTGAATGCATTTACAATGGATATCTACAGCCCAATTATCATTCCTGCTACTCAGTGGCTCTTCTTACTGGGATCTATTTTTTGTATTTACGGGTCCATCCGAATTGGAGGGATGTTTTTCGGGGCAGCGGGTATTCTGTCTTTTTTAAGTGTAGTGTTTACATATTTAGCTCGTGTTGAGGATTTCGCCAAAAACGTTGTACAGAGTTGGTCAAGGAAGGAGCAATCAACTTTTATTCAAAAATTTGCAAGGAGTTGCAAGCCTCTAAGTATCACTGCGTTGGGTATTATTTGTTTGTAGATTATGACCTGGTCTTAACAATGGGAAAATTTTTGTTCGAGTCAACCGTTAGTTTACTTGTTTTGCATTGACATTTTCACATACTTATTTGTACATTTTTCAAAATTAATTTTTTTAACGTGCACTGTATCTAATAATAAGGATTGCCGTGTAAATGCTTTAAACTTCAGGAAAAGATTTCGTTGAAAATTGAATGTGTATGACTCGTTGTATACACTAAACGAGCGGAGGGATGCCCATTTGTATAATCTGAAAAACAAGTTTGTCGAATTAATTTCGTGGATGTATCCCATTAGCCGATTATTACCAGTGATCGGCGTGTTACAGTGGAATGTACAGTGCAGTGAAATGTGGCAATGATGGCAGTGAAGTATATAGAAGACGACGATATTTCGTAATTACTGCTGACTTTGAAGTCCCTGAATGTTGAATGCAATATCATGGAAATAATTTGCGTTACCTCATGTCAGAACCATTATTCTTTTATTTTGACGATACTGAGAACGACAAGGATACTGCCTTCTCCGGACGAGTATTTAAACTCCGTAGACATTGTTTAGTTATCTACATACAATTACACTTCAAAATCTCGTGGTGCATTGAAAATCAAATGTACAGCGGGTATTCTGTGTTATTTAAGTGTAGTGTTTACATATTTAGGTCGAGTTGACGATTTCGCCAAAAGAGCTCTACAGAGTTGGTCAAGAAAAGAGCAATCACCTGTTATTCAAAAATTTGCCAAGAGTTGTAAGCCTCTACAAATTACTGTGGGGTCGTATTATTTTGTAGATTATGGCCTGGTCATAGCAATGGTAAAATTTTTGCTTGAGGCAACAGTTAGTTTACTTGTTTTGCATTAAGCTTTGATATCGTGTAAACTAATGGTAATATATAATTGGTCTGTAAATATTTTAAACACCGAGAAAAGATTCAACCAAAAATTGCCAAATTGATTAAATTGCTATACCGTATTTGCGTATTGACTTATCACTTATGGGGGGAAATGTTTATGGCGTATGTATGTTATACCGAGAGACTGGGATTATTTACATTCCACCGGAATTTACTCATTTAAAAAACAAGATTTCGAATTAATTTTGTTGACAAATTCAATTATCCCATTGTCCAATTCGTTTGTCTCGGAGAGGATTAATAAATATTTCTGTCCAAGAAACTAACAGAATGCTTAAAGTGTGCACTTCAACTAAGAGTGTGGGGACGAAATGCGAGTAACTCCAACGTGCCCATTGACGTTTTAACGGAAAAATGGTCCAAACATTGTTCTGTAATATGTGCTGTAGACAATTGTTGAAAACACTTAATAGAATCAATCCATCAAGTTATCCATTACTGTAAAGGATGAACTTTTACAATATTTAAGCCTTTGAAGGCTTCAGGGAAGCTTTTATTTGTGCATCTCCGTTTCATTATGTATTGTATCAAGATCATTTTACTTAATTCACGTTGTTCAATTTAGTGAAACTGCATGTAGATAATTTTGCTACTAATCAAAAACGGAAAACATTTTTGCATTAATCAATTTTCTAATTGAACTTGTAATCTAATTGACACATTTTAGTAGTACCAGTTGCGGAATTGGTGGTACTTGTATTATCAATTATAATTTTGCAAGTTTGGTTATTCCCAATCTTTGCACCGACAGGAACACTATTCTCGTGTAAAATAGTATAGTGGTCGGAACGATTCAGTTCGACCCAGGTTTTTTCGATTCGATTTAGTTAGGGCACTGGACTGAACCGAAAATTGTTTTTCGGTTCGGTCCAGTGAAAACCGGTTCAGTTCAATTCGGTTACACCGAATGGACTGAATCGAATCGAAAACCGTTTGCCTTTTGCGGTTATTTAAATCTTAACATTAAGTATTTGTCATTTCAAGTCTCCATTAGTGAGTTGCTATATACATATATTGCATATGTTCACGCGTTTGTAGGAGTTTGACAAAGTGATTTATCTGTAAAATAATATCGGCTTAAAAAATTAGTATTTTTATTAGAATTTATAGGAAAACAATTGATTTTAGCAACAATTCACAGATTTCGATGAAAATGTGACGACCTTTAACTTAACCTCTGAAGTTACCGGAACTTAGAACGTCCGACAAAGCTTATTTCAAATTTCTAATGTTTTATTAAACATAAATAATACATTTTGAGCAATGGTCTCCCTTGATTGAATCGTTCGTTTCAGTCCAATTGAGGATTGAATCGAAAAAATCGTGAATCGAACTGAATCGAACTGAATCGAATCGAAAATTTTCGGTCCCGGACTGAATCGGTCCGACCACTAAAATAGTATGAATTTCTGTGTCTGTATATGAACGTTATAAGAGACAAATACTGCTACTTTTAGTTTTTATAGTAGGAGTAAAATGTTTTGTTTTTAGCGGTTGGCTTTAGAAGCTCCGTGACCACAAATTGACCTTAATTATAATTAATAGACCTTCCTACATGAGGCCCTTCCAGATACTGCAGATTTATATTTTTAGAAATTATATTTTTATTACAATTTATAATTACATTACATTTTTATTTCAACAAATTTATTTTGGGCACATTACATTAGTTTAGATGAAATTTACACTAAGACCTCGTATGCAACAATTACTCAGCAAACACTCGAAATTGTTTGTTACAAACATTCACGAATGTTCAAATTCGATTAGAGAAATAACAGAGAAACTATTAAAAATAGTCACCAGTTGCACAGATCAAAGCTTCGGGGGTTATGTGAATTTACTAAATGATTTGTGTTGTATGAGCTACAATAGTTGTAATTACATATGTAACGATTTACTTACAATTAGAAAAGCTTTCTGTCAATAGCTTTTCTACTGCGTCATAACATATGCTTTACTTTTGTGGTAGAATTTTTAATGAAAAATCAATCCACATTTGTGCAGACATTTCCGATTGACTTGATGAGATCTTTCATGTATTTTGTAAATGAATGGCAGAAAGTATTAATTCAAATGGAAATCAGCTAAATGATTACCCATGTAACGAAATCATTGTTCACAATTGTGAAAAAGATACTCGGCACAAAGCGGGACCACATCTGTTGAAACAATATTTTGAATAATTTATTTTGTACTGAAGTGTGTGCTCAACGTTTGAATACCAAACAAGGTTCAGAAACAAAATTAATTTAAATTGACAATTTCAAATGCATTGTACAGGGGTCGGATTCCTGTGAAAAGATTCTTCCCAGGAAAAAACATTTCCAGGCAGTGAAACAAATTCAGACGGAATTTTTTTTATTGAGCAGGGATTTTGAAATTGGTAAGAGGGATTTTTAAATATACGAAACTTTGGTAGGGAAAATCTTTTGTCGATAGGGATTTTCAGATAATTTTCAGCAGGGATTTTTGAACTTCCAACCAGGAACATCAGATTCTGCAGGGAAAATATAAAAATATCTTCCATGATGAGTAACAAAAATCCTACCCCTGGTATTGTAACAAGCACATTTTCAGTAGAATTAGATGCGTTTAAATAAAAAAAATGTAACGTTATGAAAATTCATAAATCTCACACCATTTGGTTTCCATGGAATCGTGACATTAAAATTTGTTGCGTATATGCATTTTTGTTTTTAAACGAAAAATATGTCTATGTTAGAAATCATTTAAAATTCTCATTTTAGAATAATTTCGTTCCCGTAATAATTATTGCCTCGGAATGTTAGTAACAAACCCAACACTACGAAACCGAATTTTACTGGAACGATACTTGTCGATTTGGAACAGCAATCCGAAATCTGGTGGTAAATTCTGTCTGTTTAACCCAATGTTTAAGCAATTAACGCACAACGCAAGCGTCTAGTCCGGTTATTCCCGTTCGTTATTGCGGCTTATTCAAAAACTTTTAGTTTCTGTATAACCAATAATCATTTTAGCTGAAATTTTGAATTTCTTGCCAAAACGGTGGTAACTAATTTTGATTTGATAAAGTTGATAAATGCCTAAAAACTTCTAAATCATGTAAGTTATGGTCCAAAACAGTGCTGGTTGTTGTGTGTGTGAATGTTACAATGAGACATGTTGAACAATGGGAAATAAAGGTTTTGGCATTTCAGAGTAAAATTTGAATCGTTCTGGAGGGATCAACCTTTAAAAATAAAAGAGCTGCATATTAGAGACCATTGTTTATATGTAAGTATAGTCTTCCCGAAATATGAAATTCAGTGTAAATCATCAAAATAAATGATTATATACAACCTGAATAGATACTTAAATAAAACGTTTAAGCACCCGACATTATTTTCACTAATGTGAACTACCCTGCTTGTTTGAAATCATTATTCCCGACTACATGGGTTGCATTGATGCGTAATAAAACTAATATTATTCATTATATTTGAGCAACATGTTCGTTTGAGGAAGCTAAAATTATGAGATATCCGCAAACAAGTCTTTATTATATTCCCACTGGATGAATGGCCTGCTTCCTTCAGATTATTACATTCACATAAGTTCACATATCAACTCGGACGTTTGAGCTTCCATTTGCTTCTGTTCAGAAATGTTCCAAACAGGTTCCCCATAAAATGTTCAATAGAGCCTCAAATGCTTACTGAAAAAATTTAGCAAATTCATTCACAAACCCAGTTTATATAAAATGTTAGGACACATCGCAAGTAAAACGTTTTTTAAAGGTTACATATGGTGCTCAATTTTGGGCTGCGTGCCATATAGATGGGACTCAAATACAAAGAAGCTACGTCTAAATTTGCAAGCCAAAGAATTATTTTGGTGGTATTATTCGATTTTTGCCTCATTTCTGCTCTTTGTCTGGCTTTTTGTGAGAACTGTTCAGACGTTTCGGCGAAGGCAGGAGCCCAGCATTCAATTGGCTTATTTCATGGTGGGATTGACATGGACATTTTGCTCGTTACTTGCGATAGCTCTACATTTGAACACAATAAGAACTCGCTATGAACTTCCCGTGTTTCAGCTCCAATACATCACATTCGCTAAAAAGTTTAAAAGTATTTTGATAAAAGACATAACAATTGTGATCCAATATTTGATGAGATTAGTATTTTAAAAGTTAATGTTTGTGTTTTATGATTAATAGGGAAATTCGTTCCAAAGGCTCAAACGTATTTCGGAAATAATTTTAAAACTGATTTGCCAGGAGTATTCTTTCTAGCTTTGTACAGCCTGACACTAGTTGTACAAATTTTCTTCTTTGTTGTGATGATCTTGCAAACAAAGCTTCCTGTCCTTCCAACATCCCTTTTTGACTTGCCGTTGTATTTGCTCATTCCAGCTGTTGTAGTTCAGGATGTTATCCTCATGCATCAAGTCTTCGCTTGGTTTGGCTTAATGTTTACAGCGTTTCCAGCTCTGGACTACACTTTTGCATTGGTTTTTATTTTACAAGAATTCCGGTAAGCTTAACAAATTGTTAAGGCGTAGTTTAATCAGCATGATTATTAAGGAGTGTGAATATGCGTATGGGTATGAAAATTGGGGATGTAAATTTAATATTTTCATTTTGTTGGAGGTTGGGGCGAAAGAAATACTCCACTCATGACTTTTTAAGAACGGAATCCGAATTCATGCGGATGTACCGCGAGCTCCAAGTTTTGACTGCATTTGGTATGGATATCTATAGCCCAATTATTATTCCTGCTAATGCGTGGCTCTTCTTACTCGGATCTGTTGTTGGTGTGTACGGGGCCATCCGACTTGGAGGGATACTCTCGATTTTGATGTTTATTGCTGCAGCGGGTGATCTGTTTTATCTAAGTGTAGTGTTTACATATTTAGCTCGAGTTGACGATTTTGCCAAAAAGGCGTTACAGAGTTGGTCAAGAAAGGAGAAATCACCTGGTATTCAAAAATTTGCAAGGAGTTGCAAGCCTCTACGAATTACTGTGGGGTCTTATTATTTTGTAGATTATGGTCTGGTCTTAACAATGGTGAAATTTTTATTCGAGACAACCGTTAGTTTACTTTTTTTGCATTGAAACACATATGTATAATTATTACTTATGCACATTTCCTGCATAAAGCCTTGACATCGTTTATACTAATGGTAATCATTGTTCTGCAAATATTTTAAACACCCAGAAAAAATTCAACCAAAAATTGTCAAATTAGGTTTGTTATACCATATTTGCGTATTGGGTTAGGGGGAAAATGTCATCCTCCAGAGAGACCAGTTCTTGTGTAATTTAGTCTGATTACGTCCAAAGTAAAAGTCGTCTTAATAGCTGTCGAGGAAGCAGGAACGACAAGCATCCATCTTTTTTGAGCTAGATGTATCTACATCTTAAAAGACATTTAAAAAATCATCATCTCTAAATCGTTTTGCAAAATAGGCATTTTGAGCGGTATTGTGTACGGGGTTGTTAGAAAATTTAAGATTTTCATATATAAATTACAAAAATTATTAGCTATAAATAAGGTAGAATTCCTTAAAAACGTCGCACAAAGTATGTTAAAATGGATTTTTGTAGTTACTTTCAAATTTAGTGTCAGATCTTTTAATATTAAGTAAATTTTACTTGAATCAATATTACCGGGCATCGAGCTCCAAAACGCAAAAAAAAGTCGGGTGTATTTCGGAATGAAAATTTCGTCATTTTTTATTGATACAGACGATTAATTGCTGAATATTACTTTGGAAACAAATCACCTCTGCTGAGTCCAAAAATTATTCAACAGGAATTCTACACAGGCTGCAAAGGCAGACGGGTGTTTGGTAGGGCCGGTCAGGAATTTAAAGAACTGATGCCCAACCTGTGAATAAAAAAATAACTAACCCGTTCCCTCCCGTGACCGGGAAGTTTAATTTTTTTAATGCCCACTCCGTCCACAGCCCGTGCGGGAATTGGTCTGTGCAGATACCCAACGTTGTTCCTCACCAAGTCCAAATACTGTTTGCTTCTATCCGCCTAGCTGTGCGTGACTAGCGTAAGGATTTGCTAGTGGAGGTGTTGGAGGGTATTTTGCAGTTAGGTTATGTCGATTTGAAAATGTCCAGCATTTTATGCAACTTGCCTGCCCGAAATGCCAGGGCATTTTCATTCGGCTCAATAGGGCACACTCGAAAAGGGCATTTCGGGCATTTTCATTTGAGAACACTTGGGCATTTTGGGTAGAAAAGTGGAATAAAATAGCACAAATTGGCAGTCGATTTGAAAATGTATTTGCAATATTGGAGGAAATGCGTTCGAAAATACCTTAACTGATATTTATATTGATGTGGTTTCGGTTTATGTAACGACGTAAAATTAACCTCCTCCGTCCTGCAAATATGCATATATCCCTATACATGTATTTATAATGCTGCGGTCAGAGATGTTTTCTGTTCAAATTTTAACCCATACAGTATTTTTTTGTACACACATGTAAACTAAAAATCACTATTTGCGGGACCCGTGTTGAGGATGAACATTGATTTTTACTCGAGCCATTTTTCAAGGAATTAGTGTCGATTATATTTTTATTCTGCATGATTTTTATTCTGTCATGCTATGATTGAAAATCATTTTTATAGGAAAGATAAATTAAATCCCCCATGTCATTGAAATGGAATTAATTTTGCTTCCAATGTTTCTTCAGTTAATACTAACGAACAAGCGATTAATCCGACATTCACATTCGTGACTTTTTTTTAGCTGTGCTGCTATACATTTTCATATTCTGCATCAAAACTACTAATCCAATTTCGGTGCTGTCCAACTTGCCCTGGCCAAAACGCCTTGATTTTGGGCCTTTTGGACTAAGCTGCCCACGTGACGAAAATTAGGCATTTGGGCAGGTTTTTTGGCCATTTTTAGCTGGGCAGGTAAATACACTGAATTTCCGAATGTAGTGGTTTCCTCTTAGACATGATTTCCTTTATATGGGCACGTTTAAAATTTCCCTAGGATTTCATTTACATTACATTGTAGTAAGATATAACGTCATCCCCATATATTGGCAGGTATTTTTTCACCCCTTGGGAACCCTTGGGAAAATCGCTGCACTGCAGGACATTTTAAATCGACATACCCTAGTCACGGTATACTCTCAAAAAACCAACCGTCGAGATCCAGTAAAAGATTCTTCCTTGTAAGAAATAGTTACTCAAGGCTATAAATGTAATGACATAAACTGGGATGAAACTGTAATATACTTGGGAAATTTTCGAAGAAGTACTTAATAAATACATATTTATAAAAAAGTAGACTCGAAAACATTTCAGGTGAAGAAAATGATTTTCATGTTAACAGGATATTGTGACTACACAGCGGATATTTGCAAACCACGGGTTGGCTACACTGATTCAGATCAATTACATAATAACACATTACATTAGGTTGGTACATACTGGATATATGTATATAAATGGAAAGTATTGCGGAATATTTCTCAACGGTTAGTTTGACTGATTTTGTACGCAGTTCAATTTTTTTTTATTCTCGATTCAGTTTTGATGAAAATGTTTGATAGAAGGGTTGTTTCCCCAAATATCTTTAATTCCATTAACGAGAAGGCACGGTATTTGTGCATGCTTGTGTATACAGTCCTGCAGGGGCTAATGTCCCTTATACAGAAAACATTTAGCCATCCATTATTGCGAGATATGATTTTGTAGTTCCAAACGCGACTCGCAGTGTCGCGGGTTTAGTCGATACACGACACAAATCTCGCCTTCAATACTTCCTAGAAAATGCTATGGTCTTCCAAGCGACCAGAATTGATTTATTTAGTCTAAATCTGGTAGTGTGTTTGTTTCCATCTCTCTCTTAGGTATTTATTGCAGATTTCCCCAACTCACTCACTTATAAACACAAGCCCAGGGGTCGGATTTTTGTGGGAAGACGGAAAGATTTTTCCCAGGGAAAAATATTTCTGGCAGGGAAATGATATTTCCGGCAGTGAAAATCTCAAAGGGAAGGGATTCTATTTTGTGAACAGGGATTTTCAAATTCGTTGATCTTTTTTTAGCAGGAATTTTCAAATTTGTTGACGTGTTTCAAAGAAATTTGTTAGGCAAACATGGATTTTTAGAATGGCTGACCTTATTTTACAGGGTTTTGACAACTTGCAGGGAAATTATTTTTGCCAACAGGGATTTTGAAAATCGCTGGCCTTTTTTTCAGCAGGGATTTTTGAAATCGTTGGCGACCTCCCAGCAGGGAGACAATATTATTATTATTATTATTATTATTATTTATTTACTGATCGAGCCCATGGCTCTTAATCAGGACATTTGGTCAAGTACAAGCTTCAAAACAAAGACAAAAATACATACATATATAAGTACATGGTGTCTCTACATTACAAAAGATTTTCTCGTAATAACTTCCAAAATTTCATACAGGTTTATGAGTGTAAATATCACAAGGGCCTACGAGCCAAACCGTTCTTGAACCTTTGCACGGTCTCACACGTTTTCACTTCAGTATCCAACCTATTCCAGTCATTAATTACTCTATTGGTAAAAAATCCTTTTCTGGCATTTCGCCTAAACACTGGCTTCAATATTTGAGGTTGACGCCTTCCATCCTCCCGAATTGTGAAGAACTGTTCCGGAACAAGGTCATATCTACAATTGATAATCTTAAATGTTTCAACTAACGACAGCTTTTTCACCCTTTCCTCCACTGTCTCCCAATTCAAGGCTTTGCAACGATCCAAGTACGACATACCCTTCAGGCACTTAACTAACTTCGTGGCTTTTCTCTGCGTACTTTCCAAGAGACATTGCTCCCTTTTTAGGTGTGGATACCATATAGTTATGGCATACTCAATGATAGGACGGACGTACGTCTCGTAGATTTTGGTGATTCGTTTCGGATTAAGATGCTTGAAAGACCTTGAGATCATGTAGAGAATCGCTCCCGCCTTCCGGTTTACCTGGTGAATTTGTTCGGTGCTTCTCAAAGTGCCTGTGACCCTTAATCCAAGGTCCCGTACAGATTCACAGAAATTTATCCCTGAACCGTCAACTGTGTACAAATACGAAGGCTGTCCCAGACTTCTTGCGATATGCAGAGCTTCACATTTCTTCAAGTTAATTTTCATGCCATTAGCTTTCGTCCATTCAGATATGTAGTTTATATCTTTCTGCAGTGACATTACATCTTCGATGGTGTCGATTCTTCTGTACAGCTTTAGGTCATCAGCGTAGGTAGGATGGTGGTTCTTTATCCCATTCATCAAATCATTGATAAATACTATGAATAGCATTGGTCCCAGTACAGATCCCTGAGGTACCCCAGAAATCACTTCCACCGGACTTGATTGGATGTCTTCAATTATTGTGCACTGTACTCTGTCCCGCAGAAACCCTTCAATCCATCTGGCTAAATATCCTCCAACCCCAATATCATGCAGTTTGTTCACTAACCGTGTATGTGGAACACAATCAAAAGCTTTCGAAAAGTCAAAATAAATGCAATCTGTAACTCCACCTAAGTCTAATGTTCTTGTCCAATCCTCCTGTGCTGTCAATAGATTCGTGAAACACGATCTTCTCGGAAGAAACCCATGCTGGTAGTTGTTGAGTTTCTTGTTCTTGATCAAGAATGAAATTATTCTGGCCCGAATAATTCTCTCCAGCAACTTGCACACAACAGAGGTTAGACTCACTGGGCGATAGTTCGAGACGACTTCCTTATCTCCAGATTTGAATATAGGCACAACATTCGCTTTTCTCCAGTCCGTCGGAATCACACCAGTATTGAGTGATTCTGTAAATAATTTTGATAGTAAAGGTGATAATATCTCCGCACATTCCTTCAACACCCTGGGATGGATTCCATCGGGTCCCGGGGTTGAATTCGCTTTGATACCTTCAATAGCCTTCCTTACGATGTTACCACTCATTGGCACATTATTGATCCTATATCCATTGTCACATTCCTCAAATTTCGACCAGAACTCCCTGAAGTATATGGTAATGTCCTCTTCCTCCCTTGTAAATACTGACAGGAAATAATTATTAAAAGTGTTAGCAATCTCCTTTGGCTCTGTAATAATTTTCTCATCCAGCTTCAACAATCTACAGCAGCTCTTCCCTTTCAGCTTATTGGATACGAAATTATAAAACGCTTTTGGATTTTCCTTCATATTTTCACAAATCTTGTCCTCCACACTCCGATGGAAATCTCGGTGCTCTTTAGTTAGACGATTCCTAATATCCCGGTATTCTTCCCATCTGCACTTGTTTCTCCTGTACATTCTCCATGCTCTTCGCTTGCTTTTAATGATGTTGTGAATACTCCTAGGACACGATGTGGCTCGATTCTGGACTTCGGGGATACACCTATCTGTAGCCTCAACTATACTTGATTTTAATAACATCCACATTTCCTCCGCACTTTTATTCTCGAGAGACTCCAATGTCAGTTGAGACAGTTGATCCCTTAAGCCCTGGTAGTCACCTTTGCTGAAATTTCTGTACTTTTTCTTGCCTGGTACCTTGTGAGTGAACTCAATGTCGGCTCTAATAACAGCATGGTCACTTGCCCCAAGAGGAGAATCTGAGTGAACACTGGCGACGTTAGTCAAAATGCTTGTGAACAGGAGATCAATTGTGGAAGGCTTATCAAGTTTTCTATTCCGTGTAATAAAATTTACATGTTGTTTCAATCCACAAACATTTACTTGCGTAAGAAACTTACTAGAAAATCCATCGGGAGAGCCTTTGCATGAATTGTCCCTCCATGAAATGTCAGGTGAATTAAAATCTCCACAAATAGCAAAGAATTTATACCTAATGCTAATTAACTCGCAAAGTTTTAAAATATCCTCATCCTCCTGCCAGTTGGAATTTGGACTTTTATAAACACAGCACACTACTAGCGATTCCTGATACTCCTTTATATCAACACAAACATATTCAGCGAATTTTATCTCAGCAAAGTATACTCTCGAGCTGATGAGCTTCTCCCTAACAAATATACACACACCCCCTCCCTTCCTGCCTTCCCGGTCGTGCCTATACAAATTATATTCGTTCAATTTAATGTGTTTGTCAATTGGTTTTAACCACGTTTCGGTAAGGCATACAATGTCACTTCTATAAATATCACAATAGTCGGTAAGTTCAATAATCTTGTTGTTCAGGCTGTTCACATTCGTACTAATCAGTCCCACGGTCGATAGTCACTGTTTCGATATTTTACTATCCCGAGGCTCCGGCCCCCCTTTAAATTGTATTCTTCTTTTTACTCCAGTTACTACGGCTCTTCCCGGGGTTTCCACTCCTGATTGCAACTTAGAGTTGGTTTCCTTCTGGGCGCCCCTATATTGCCATTCTTCCCTCTGTTTTCTCGTCAGATCTTGCTTCAGAGTGATTTTGGAATACTCTGGCATTATTCTCATTCTAGACTTAGCGGCATTAAGGACTCCTCTTTTATCTCTCAGCTTATCCATTGATACCAAAACTGGTCTCGCCTTTCTTGGGAAAACGCCTGGCTTTCCAATCCTCGATATCCTGGTCTTCATTGTTTCGCCCGGACAAAGCTTTGAAATTAGTGTTCCCACAAATTTCGCGTCAGTTTGCTCGTCCTTTTCCTCCATACCAAAAATTATGAAATTATTCTGACGTTGCTTCCGTCTCTCAAACTCAATAATCTCCTCTCGAATTTGTGCTGTAACTGCAGTGTTAAATCCCTTAACAGTCGAGTTGATCTCTTCAACATGCTTGGTAAGGTCCAGCCGGATAGTCACCTGATCTTCTTCCACCTTTGTAACCCTTTCCAATAATGCTTTATTGCTCTCCTGAATTTTCCTCGCTAATTCTGCACTAGTTTCCATGACAGTGTCCTCCAACTTTTTCTCGAGCTTCCTATGGTTTTCGTCCAACTTCCTATGGTTCTCAACCATCAGCAAGTAAAGGTCATTTAGAGTTATAATCTTTCCAGGTTGCCCGTTCCCTTCCACAGCTGGAATCCCTCCGTTATCCATGTAACTAGATAGAAACAAAGTCCAGTGCTAGTATCACAGGTATAGTCCCACAATGATAAGGTAGTGCTCGGCCCGCGTATACTAGTTAAAATTTAGACTTAGCTGATTCAGTGTGATTTTCCTCTACTGTCCCCACTTTGGTCATCCGGGTCAAGTACTGATTACTGTGTTGCTTCGGGAGAGTACTTCCGTTCGAAAAGGTCACCAAAAATGGATAATTTTCCACGAATTTCATGAGCTCAAAAACTTTTGGTCTACTCAGTCTAATTTCCCGCTGCGACGAATATGCAGCAGGGAAATTCAGAAATGCTCTTCCAGGGAGATTTACAAAAATCCGACCCCTGCATAAGCCCATTCAAATATTCCATGGATGTATAAAATATTAATTAACTTCATGTTATGTCTACTTCCCAATAGCAGAAAATGTAGCTGTAGTAATAATAAGCAAATAAACCTAAATACAACTTGAATAACTGCCAAACGTTGTGGAGCAATCAATATTCGGGAGCTAGTTAAGAACGCGTCTGCTTTAGCCGGCTTCCACTTCTCTCTCTTGATTTTCCTCTAGCGTCCATCGGCGTGTGGTAACGGCTGCGGATTAGAGTTTCTAGTTCTAGCGATCACATTTATAGCTTGCATGCTCCACTCATTGTCAGATCTGCCAACTAACACTCAGACCCCTTAAACTGCTATTCTATCTTACCGTCCTCGCGCACGCCCAGCTACACGCTGTAATAAATCAATTTTTGGTCGAAATCTGCATTTCGTTTTTCCTATTGAAATTAACATTCAGCTCAGACAAGAAAGATACTTACAATTTGTGCTGGAATACTGAGATTTCATAATTCTAGCAGGCGAACGTGACCTTTATAGCTTAAGGTTCTCAACGGATCGGATATATCCGAACGGATACGGATATGGATGGGATAAAACTGAAGATTATCCGATCCGATATTTATCCGAACGGATCGGTTTTGTCATTCCCATCCGAGAAAAATCCCGGATAGGATCGGATACTACAATACATAAAATATCCGACCGGATTGGATGGCGGCTTTTTGTTTTACGGATAATCCGACGGATATCCGAGGATATCCTTAGATAAACGAATTTTTGAAAACGTGACGACCACTCTAATAATTACTGTCTGGTGTAATCACCGACAGGACATTAGTTCGGCAATTTCTCAAAACGTTTGTACTTTTTTCTTTGTTTTTGTACTTGGAGTATTTATGTTATGACCAGAAATTCAGTCATATTTTGAATTTCAGCTGCTTATTCTAGTTACCTGTTCTATATGCTTTAAATTGTTAAAGGTTTCCAGTAAGTTATTAATTTTTGCGAATATCTGATATGCGAAACAGAAAACTCTCAATTCTTAAATTATTTATATTTAATATTTTGCCAAGCAAACATATATACACCGTTTCTTTTGGCATTACAATACGTTATAAGCTAACACCATATTGTATTTAAAACTGATCGGATAGTTCCTTTTTCGTATCCGACGGCTTCGGATAGGATAAATACGCCGTTCGAAAATTTACGGATAAGCTTCGGATAACATAATTTTTAATCCGATGGAAGCGGATAGGATCGGATACGCTACAGTTTTATCGGTAAAAATTCGAATCGGATAGGATACGGATAGAATAAGGGGATTATCCTATCCGTTGAGAACCTTAACCTAGCTGGAACAACGTTTGTCAAATTACTCCACGAATATAGTTTCCGAGCTATGGATGTAGCAATTTGTTGGTTGGAACTGTAAACAATCTATAATTTTGAGAGCCTTACAAAACGTAAGAGTCTAGTATCACGCTGCAGTTCAAACAATCCCCAGAAAACTCTTTCGGTTCTGTACAATTATTCCAATTTATACATTACATGCAATCATCCTTCAAATTCCCGTCCCCAAAGTATTTACCCCTGCTGCTTCACATTACGTTATGATTCACTTTATAGTATTGGATTCTCAATATTTTCTAAACCCAATTTTTGAAAATACACTACTTAATTTGTTGCTGACGTCTAAAAATCGTTATGTTAGAACCCATTGTAAAAGAGATATTTTCAAAAGGTACTCACGGTGTTAGTTTTTGGGTTGTATACCATACAAATGGAATCGTTAAATTGAACGGCTTTGGCCAAATTTGCATAATAGTGAGTTACCTTGATGACTTTTTTCAATCTTTGCATCAATTGTACAGTTCTTCTGGCTATCGATACGATCGGTGCAGATGTTTGAAAGAATAAAGGAGTCAAAACTCATTCCCTTTACTTTGTGATTTGAATGATCAGGATGCTTTGCTGAATTTTTTCTAGTGTGTTAAATATAAATTGGACCAAACCCACTATGAACTTCCAGCTTTTCATTAGTAGTACATACTGTTTGCTGAATTTACTACTTGCTGTCTACGTCAATCTCTCTTTAACAAAAAATGAAGAAAAAAACTAATTTTTTTGGAGTACTTCGGTATAAACGTTTCATACTCGTAAGTACGGTCTAAGTTCGATAAAAAATTAAGAAATATAATACCGTCCTCCGAGTAAAGAATTTTTTAATCGTACTTCAAGACACAAGTCCGGGTCAAGTGGGAGTTTGGCCCGACAACTCGAGTACGGTTCCAAGTACGAGTACGGTATGGATAACTATACTCGACCCGTGAGGAGCTATAATCCTAACAAAGGTGTCCAAATGACTCAGCCTACCCTATACATATCCTTCCTATATTTAATACTATTAATGTCGAACCACTGTGAACTACCTACAAACACTAACAAGTTTAATTATATTGTCATTTTTTGCTTATTCAACGCAGTGGCAGTAATCATTCGAATCTTATATAGATACATATTTATTTGTTTACCCTGTCTTGAAAACACACGCGCATTATTCCCGACTACATTGGTTGTAATGATGTATAATGAAACTAATTTTATTCATTATGTCTGGGCGGTCCGTTTGAGGAAGGTAAAATTATGAGATATCCGCCAACAAGTTCTTATTATATTCCAACTGAATCATTAGCCTGCTTTCTTGAGATTATTACATTTACATAAGTTCACATCAACTCGGGCGTTTGAGCTTGAAATTTTTTCTGCTCAGGAATTTTCCAAACAGGTTGCCGATAAAATGTTCTATAGAACATCGAATGTTCGCTAAAATAATTAGCAAACTTAGTCACCATTTATAATATAGTCCAAATTTTTCTGACGAAAAGTCAAAGCTCAAAACTTTGTTGGGAATAAAACGTACTCCTTGTGTTAAAAAGTGAATCTCTACCCAGATCTAATATATTATGTATATCTATATATTTCACTTAGCGTTTCTAACTACAATAATTGTCTTTACAGTCACCATTCTAGATCATTTAAAATGTTAGGACACATTGCAAGTAAAACATTTTTTAAAGGTTACACCTGGGGCTCATTTTTGGGCTGCGTGCCATATACATAGATGGGACCCAAATACAAAGAAGCTTCGTCTAAAATTGTGCACCAGCGAATTATTTTTGTGGTACTATTCGATTTTTGCCTCATTTCTGTTAGTTGTCTGGCTTTTTGTGAGAACTGTCCAGACGTTTCGGCGAACGCAGGAGTCCAATACTCATTTGGCTTATTTTATGGTGGGAACAACATGGATTCTTTGCTCGTTATTTCCGATAACTTTACATATGAACACAATAAGAACTCGCTATGAACTTCCCGTGTTTCAGCTCCAATATATTACATTCGCTAATAAGTTTAAAAGTAATTTATTAAAAAATAACATTTGTTACCAAATATTTGATGCGACTAGAATGTTTAACACTAAAGTTTATGTTTTATAATTCACAGGGAAATTCGTTCCAAAGGCTCAAGAGTATTTTGGAAAAAATTTCAAAACTGATTTTCCAGGAGTTTTCTTTCTAGCTTTGTATAACCTTACACTAGTTATACAATTTATCTTCTTTGTTGTGATGAATTTGCAAACCAAGATTCCTGTCCTTCCAACATCCCTCTTTGACTTGCCGTTGTATTTGCTCATTCCGGCAGTTGTGATTCAGGATGTTGTCTTCATGCATCAAATCTTGGCTTGGTTTGGTTTAATGTTTACAGCGTTTCCAGCTCTGGACTACGTTTTTGCATTGGTTTTTATTTTACAAGAATTTCGGTAAGTTTTACAAATTTTTAAGGTCTGTGTTAGCTGTTAATTTTATCAGTGTAATTTTATATGGAGTGTGCAGATGTATGGATGTAAAAATTGGCGTTTTAAATTCAATATTTTCATTTTGTAGGCTGGGACGAAAGAAATACTCCACTCATGACTTTTTACGAACGGAATCCGAATTCATGCGGATGTACCGGGAGTTGCAGGTTCTGAATGCATTTTCAATGGATATCTATAGCCCAATTATAATTCCTGCTAATGAGTGGCTCTTCTTACTGGGAACTATTTTTTGTGTGTACGGGTCCATCCGAGTTGGAGGGATGATCTCGATTTTGATGTTTTTCGGAGCAGCGATTAATCTGTCCTATTTAAGCGTAGTGTTTACATATTTAGCTCGAGTTGAGGATTTTGCCAAGAAAGCTGTACAGAGTTGGTCAAGAAAGGAGCAATCACCTGGTATTCAAAAATTTGCAAGGAGTTGCAAGCCTCTACGAATTACTGTGGGGTCCTATTATTTTGTAGATTATGGTCTGGTCTTAACAATGTTAAAATTTTTGTTCGAGTCAACCGTCAGTTTACTTGTTTTGCATTGACATGCTGATATTACTTATATATGTGTCCTGCATAATGCTTTGATATCGTTTATGCTAATGGTTTACGCTATTATGGGTTTGTAAACCCAGAAAAAATTGTCGAATTAGGTTTGATTTACCATATTTGCGTATTAGGTTATGGGGAAACGTCATCCGCCAACGAGGCCGGTTCTTCTGTATTTTAGTGTCATTCCGTCTAAAGAAAAATTTGTCTCAATAGGTTTCGTGGAAGCAGAAACGACAAGTATCCATCTTTGTTGAGCTAGTTGTACATTTTGAGGGTCAAATGAGGGTTAAAATATCTCCATCTCCAAATCGTTTCGCAAAATATGCATTTTGAACGGTATTGAGTGTGGGATTGTTAGAAAATTTACGTGAACATTACATAAAAACATTACATAAACAATCGTATGTAAGGTTTTGCATTTTCCTGAAAATGTATTCTCAGATCTTTTAATACAGTATTTACTTGGATCGATATTACCGGACATCGAGCTTCAAACCGCAAAATAAAGTCGGGTGTCTTTCGGAATGAAAATTTCGTCATTTTTACAAACAATTAAACTGCTGAATTTTACCTGAGGTGTTGGTCGGATTTTTTTGCAGTTAGGGTGTGTCGGTTTGGAAATGACTGGCATTTTGGCCATTTTCATTTCGGGGGAGGACGGCACAATAGGGCATATTGGACAAGGGCATTTTGGGCGTTTTAATTCAAGGCCAATTGAGCATTTCCATTCAAGGACAAAGTGTATTTTGAGCAGAATTGTGGAATCAAATACCACAAGTTGTACAATTTGAAAGTCGATTTGAAATTGTATTTGCAATATTCGAGGAAAAGCGTTCGAAAATACCTTAACTGATATTTATATTGATGTGGTTTTGGTTTATGTAACGACGTAAATTGAACCTCCTCCGTCCTTCAAATATGCATATATCCCTTTACATGTATTCATATTGCTAAGGTCAGAGATGTTTTCTGTTCAAATTTGAATCCACAAAGTATTTTTTAGTATACACAGATAAATTAAAAAAGCAATATTTAGAAGACCTGTGTGGTGGATGTACACTGGTTTTTACTCCAGTCATTTTCCCAGGAATTAGGGTCGATAATATTTTTATTCTGCATGCCAACAATGCTATGATCAGTGCTCGGACTGGGTACGGGTAATTAATCCTCGGATAAATGGGTATGGGCACTGGTACAGGATCTACCAGGGTACAGAAACTGTGTACTCGTAAATACTCGTGTACTATCCGGATACTCTGGATTTTAAACAATAAGGTGGGTAATTACAGGTGCAGGTACGGGTATGGATACTCACTCAGTGGCAATCGGGTAGTACCCAATAGTTACGGGTATCACCAGGTAAAATACCGTGCGTGCTGTACCCGAGTATTTTTGGGTACTTTGAGAATTCCTACTGGGTTGCATTACTATGACTAAATCTGCTTTGCTCTTGCGTATACTGATACTCGTGTCAGAGAAAGCCACGGGGCTTCGTTATGTTTCTGATTACGCGGTCGTTGCATTTTAACGCTTCTACAGTAATCATTCTTCTCGGAAATCTAATCAACAAATAGCATGTAAAGAGTCCGCCAGATGGCCTATTAATCGAAATACAATGGAGCTAATCAAAAAAGAATCTCAAGGGGCACGTTCTTGAGATTAAATTTAGCTTTTAATTAGCTTCATTTGGGGCTTATAACATACAAATTATATCAAGACGCGTTATGAGATAAATTTCGAATAAATATGCATTTGTTAGCTTTGAGCCAGATCCTTCCAGATTTCTTATTGATACAAGTACCCAGGGTTGGCCATTTGAAAATGCCAAGGCATTTTGGGCGCTTTAAATTTTCGGCATTTATGGCGCTTTAAATTTTCGGCATTTATGGCGCTTTAAATTTTCGGCATTTATAGCACTTTGAAAATTTATTGCTAAAATTATTTAAGAAATTCCAGGAATGTATAAAATCCTGGTCAATATCATTCCTTGCTTTGGTTATTCTTGATGATTTTGGTGTCTTTAGCGGAGGCATCTGTGCTTGACTTTCAAAGTTCTGATGGGTATTTGAGTCTGCTTTCACTTGCCTTGGTGAAACATTGCTTTCTCAGGCATCATAAATACAAAACTTATATGAGTGTTAGTATTTTAAAGCTTCAATACAAAATAAATATTCAATTCTACCTCCTATAGTTACGCCCTAAAACCTCAATTTCTGACTTGGAAAAATTATGTTTAACTCCAATTAATCCGTATAACATTTTCTATACAGTGTTCCAATATATTGTTTTGTACATAGATCGTTGATGGAAAAATGGTGAGATCAGGAAATCGTACTTTCCTCCAACTTTACTTACCTAGCATCCTATTTTAATGGTAATAAACTCAATTCTTAACTTCAGGACCTACACAGAAACTTCATGAAAAGTATCTTAGAATCTTCTATGAATAAAGATTTTGGAGACAAATATTTATCCAGGAACAATATTCTTTCATGCTCTCGAAGCTTAAAAGCAGAGTTTTTTTTAAAAGAATCTAAACTCCTAATGTTTAGAGAAAATACCCAAAATCCCCAGCATTTTCAATAGCTGGTAAAAACTGGACAAATTGGGGATATTTAGCATTTTCATCTAAGCAAGCAAATATCGTAGAGCATTTTCAATGGGCCAATCCTGCAGTACCTGAGTATTACCCGGGTACAAATAGTAGGTACTCAGGTACGGGTACAGGTTTGGGGTACATTATGGGTACAGTTATGTTATGGGTACAGGAATTACATCTTATTCTCAAGTATGGGTACGGGCACCGAAAATATTTACCCGGGTACTCAGGTACGCGTATAGGTAAAGCATTTCGTCGTACCCGATATTAGGGTATAGGTATGGGTACGGGCACACCGTTTCTGTACCCAGTTCGAGCACTGGCTATGATTGAAATTCATTTTCACAGGAAAGATAAATTTTATCGCCTACATTTTATTTTTATGTCATTGAAATGGAATTCATTTTGCAGAAAATGTTTCTTCAATTAATATTAACCAACAAGCGAATTATCCAACATTTACATTTGTGACTTTTGCTCTCCTATACATTTGGATATTCTGAATCTAATCTAGTGATCCAATTTTGGTTCCTAAAAAATACCTGAAATTCCAAACTTGATCTGGCCAAAATGCCCAAAATCAGGGCATTTTCAAAAGCTGCACTTGTGCCTGAAATTCTGCGTTTTGGGCAATGTAACTGGCGTTACAACGTATGTCAAATTATTCCACGAATATAATTTTCGAGCTCTGGCTGTAGCCTTTTGTTCATTGAAACTGTAAACAATTTATAATTTTGAAAGCCTTACAAAATTTTATGCTAGTTCTAATTATTTTGCTAAATTCTTGACCAAAGTTAATTACAGAAATGAAATAAAATTTTTAACAAAATTCTGGTTTGAGGTCTACATTGAAGGGTAAATAATTCCGGTCGCGGCGTACTCAGCCCATATCTAGATACTTTAATTTAGATCTAATTCTGTTGTCAATATTCTAGCTTTACGTATATTGGTTTTTCGTCAATAATTCTGGAGCAAGAGACCAGTATCACGTCACAGTTAAACAATCACCCGAAAACTCTTTCGTTTCTTTACAATTGCTCCAATTCATACATTACATGCAATCAATATTCAAATTCACATTCCCAAAGCATTAACCCGTGATGCTTCGCATTACTTTAAGATTCACCTTATATTGGATTCTCAATATTGTCTATATTTTCTAAAACCAATTTAAAAAAATACATTACCTATTTTATTTCTCGCGTCCAACAGTCAAATTGTTAGGACCCACTGTAAAAAAGATATTTTCAAAGGGTGCGCACGATGTTAGTTTTTGCGTTGAATACCATAAAAATGGACGTCTAAAGCACAACGGCTTTGGTCAGATTTACATAAAAGTGAGTTATTTTGATGGTTTTATTCAATCTTGCATCAATTGTACAGTTCTTCGTGCTATTGGTGCTAAAGGTGCAGATGTTTGGAAAAACGAAGGAGTGAAAACTCAAAAGCTTTACTTTATTATTGGAATGACCTGAATGTTTTGCTCAATATTTCCAATTGTCATAAATTTTTCGTGTTTGAACTGAACTGGTCCGAGTACTTTTAGCAGTACATACTGTTTGCTAAAGCATTTAAAAGTATGGACGTCATTTTCGACACGTTGTACTTTGAAGGTTTCAAGATTTATAAAAATTTATTATTTTTCTAATATTCTTAGGTATGTATAGCATTCACACAAATTAGTTAAGCTATCACAAGAATAAATAATTAAGTTGTGTAAGTCACAACCTTAGATTAAGCCAGTCCTAAGTTAAGAAGTAATTATTGTAAAGGTGCAATGTAAGCACTTCCACTCGGCTCAAGCCGACAAGTATCAACGTCCGGTTACATCCATTATGATGTAACGTCTAGACTTAAGATTATAAAAATCGGCTCCAGTAGCCACTTGTTAAGTTTACGATTCTTCCAGACTACAGTGAATAACTGAGAGTCATTCCAATAACACCTAACTTACAATTGTTAAACTTTCATTTCCTTTTCCTTTTGATTTCTGTTTTAAATAAAAAACAATTAGTCTTCGGATTAATGTCAAATTCCATTTGTTCGTTTATTCATAATTATTCCTTCAATCAGTACGATTTCCAATTAATTACAAATTACCCTAATTGTCACTATTTTTATAATAAAAAGACAAGTAAAGAATCTGTGAGTAAGTCTTAAATGGCATGTCCATAACCTACTCTTTCAATATAGTTAACTGATTCCAATTAGGATACAACAGATTAAAAAGAATTTTCTAATGGATTTCTCTGGAACGTTGTTCCTCAATATTTACATCATTACGTTTAATATATGTCAACATTTTATAATAGGCTTATAATATTTATAGCAATTTCAAGGTATACACCTACTAATAATTTTCCTAGTAATATTAATTCTTTCTAGACTGCTCAGTCTTTAAAACTAAAGAGTTATTATATATCCAAATAAATATTATATGTATATAAATTATAATATATCGACTGAAAAGTTTTTATTTTATTCAAACTGGATCAATTGACTTCTTTAAAATTATTTCATTTAACATTTTTTCCTTCTCAGTGTGAGGGGACTCACGAGGGTTATTATTTAATCTCGGAAATGGAAAATAAATTACGCGCTTTATCGGCATAAGCGATTAACTACTCTGAAGATTTAGCACGTTTCGGCTTACGCGACTAACTACTCTGGGTAAATGGTACTGGTCTCATGTAGGTACGTATATATAATTTACTCAAAATAATTTTAGGCGGTGTCGGCTTACATAGCTAACTACTTCAATTAATTAATTAATTAATTGAAGTTGGAACCCGAAATAAATTTAATTAAGGGGGTAAATAGAAAGGGGGTACCCTGTACTTAATTTAGAAGGGTTTTAAGGTTTTAATTTTAAGGAGCCAGGCCCACTTAATGCCGGAAACAAATATTTTAATAATTTAGGGAAGGAATTAAGGATGCCCAAAAAGGTATATGGTAGGGGCGAGGTTTGTCTGACCCAGTGACACACAAAAGAAACAAAAACTCATAAAATAATAATAAAATAAAGGCTTACATTCAGCGAGAAGCACCACACAAAACCAGGACGAATCCGGACAAAAGGTAAGTGTAATTATGAAAAATTAACTTCAAAAAATATTAATATTTCCAAACAAATATTTAGGACAAAAAAAACAATTACTATGTTTTTAACATTGACAGAAAACCGGCTGGACAATTTCTAAATATTTGCCAGCGGACCAGGACTGGACCAGGATTGGACGAGAGCAGGGCTTTATGGCAAGGATAAGGCTTTTAAGGCGGGAAGGTAAAGGTTTTAACTTAGCCGTTATTAGACGGAAACAGTGCCGAGGGTTCCTCGGAGGATTCGCCGTGAGCTACTCACGGAAGGAGACTTAGTACAAGTCTGCCTTAACCATTTGGAAGGGCTGCCCTATTTATACTTTTTAGGGAACGGGGACTTACAGGTAAGGTACAAATATGGTAAGGTTTTTAATTTTTAGGGATAAGGGCATGTTTTAAATAATGAAGGGAGGAAAAAAGGGAGAGGAATAGATGAGGCAAATGTAAACGGCTTGTTTACATTTGCCTCATGACCTATATTTATATTTTATTTTATTTACAGGTTCTGACGTCATCAATCTTGGATCATCCTCATCATCCTCATCATCATCAACATCACCTCCTCACCCGCCCGGTTATCCTTCAACTAGTGTGTGTGTGTAGTGCCCAGAAAAGTGTGTGTGTGTAGTGCCCAGAAAAGTGTGTGTGTGTCCACAATTTGAGGTGAGTGTGTGTGGGAGCTCACTCACACTCAGGAATGTTCCAACAGGGTTGCCAATAGAATGTTTCATACAGAATCAAATGTTCACTAAACAAACTTTAACAAGATTATATCATCATATTTCCCGAAATATGAAATTCATTGTACATCATCAAAATAAATGATTATATGAAACCTGAATAGATACTTAAATAAAACGTTTAAGCGCACGGCATTATTTTCACCAATGTAAACTACACTGCTTGTTTGAAATCATTATTCCCGACTATATACAGGGGTTGTATTGAAGCATAATAAAACTAATATTATTCATTATATCTGAGCAGCATGATCGTTTGAGGAAGCTAAAATAATCAGATACCCGCAAACAAGTCTTCATTTTATTCCCACAGGATGCATAGACTGCTTCCTTAAGATTATTATATTCACATAAGTTCACTTCAACTCCGAAAGTTTGAGCTCGCAGTTGTTTCTGCCCAGGAATGTTTCAAACAGGTTCCCCATAAAATGTTCTATAGAGCAACAAGTGTTTCCTGAATATATTTAGCAAATTCAGTCACCATCCTATTTTATATAAAATGTTAGGACCAGTGCTCTCAGTTATACACCCTTACTTACTCTTTACTCATAATTTTGTCTCTCATGATGTCCAGTACTTACTTTTTACTTACTCAGGGTCTTCATGGTGGCTATCTTACTTACTCATTACTCCCTCAAAATTTCGGGTCGCAGTGTAATACTTACTCTTTACTTACTTATTCGCAAAAATAAGCTGATATTACTTACTCTTTACTTACTTTTGCCTGCATAGTACTCAAGTAATACTTACTCATTTTCAAATATAATTCACATCACTCCCATCTTTGTTAGTGTATAGTCAACGAGTCAAGTTTAACGAGTTGCATCGTCGCAAGTATTTAAAGGCATTGTTTGCCTATGGCCTGTGTTATCTGCCTCCATAAGCCATATATAAGTCATGGACATTGTCGGAGAACATTTTTTCTATGGTAGTTACTCCAGTAAGAAGAGTTTACTTACTCAATACTTACTTTTTGATACTTTGCATTTCGTCTTACTTACTCATTACTTACATTACACTGGGGAATGAGTGTTCGTACTTACTCTTTACTTACTTAAACATCAACCTTTTTAAAATTACTTACTCATTACTTACTCATACTCGCAGATGTAAGTACGAGTAAGTACAATACTCACTTACTCACTTTATGAAAAATTCGAGTAATGAGTAAAATTGAGAGCACTGGTTAGGACACATTGCAAGTAAAGCATTTTTTAACGGTTACACCTGGTGCTCATTTCTGGGCTGCGTGCCATATAGATGGGACCCAAATACAAAGAAGCTTCGATTAAATTTGCAAGCCCTCTTTGACTTGCCGTTCTATTTACTCATTCCGGCTGTTGTGATTCAGGATGCTATTCTCATGCATCTAGTTTTCGTTTGGTTTGGTTTAATGTATATAACGTTTCCTGTTATCGACTTTGTTTTCGCAGTGGTTTTCATTTTACAAGAAATCCGGTAAGTTTTACAAATTTTTAAGGAGTGAATTAATTGATAGTTTTATCAGCATAATTATTAAGCACTGTGTATACGTATGGGTATAAAAATTGGGGATATAAATTCAATATTTCCCTTTTGTTGGAGCTTGGGACGAAACACATACTCCACTCGTGACTTTTTAAGAACGGATACCGAATTCATGCTGACGTACCGAGAGCTGCAGGTTCTGATGGCATTTGGATTAGTAGACTAAGTCTGGTAGTGAGAAAAACTACGTTCAGTTACAGCACTGAAGAGTTTGAGGAGATGAGAATTTCCTATTAGGAAAAAGCAAATGGAATTGAAAGTACTTGTTGTAACACTTTTTATATTTTTACTTCAGTTAAATTCTCAAATACTGTATTGCTGAAGCTATTTGCTCACTATTTTTTAATTAAAAGTCTTAACATTCATACACTTGATCTTTATTCCCCCAAAAATATCATTAGGTAATAAAGATTGATTTGTAGGAACCATGAATAATTTTAGTGATTATAGCACGTGAAAAGTGTTGCGCTAATATGAATTCCTTTCATTTTTTCTATTTTAAATAATCAGTGCGTTGAGTGTCGGAGGTTTCAGTTACATTATTACGGTGCAACTGAGCTGTATACAAATTATTATAAAATTATTATAAAAAATCATATTTGATCGACACGTTGTGCTGATCGACTAGGGGGCAAAGTACCATGCAGTGATGCAACAGCAAGATTCAAGAAGCATTGATCAAGCGATTAGTTAAATTCCACTTATACAGCCAAATACAGTATTGAGTTGTGGAGAGAACGTTAGTGGGCCGGAGCGTTGTACCATATTTTTTTTGATGATGTAATGTCAACTAGCTATATGAAACGAACAAATTGTTAGTCTTACAATTAATAGTTCACATGTCTTATATGAGATTACTTTGCCCCAGTGCTCGGACTGGGTACGGGTAATACTCGGGTAAATGGGTATGGCTACTGTTATGGGTACTACCCGGGTACAGAATTTGAGTACTCGCAAGTACGCGGGTACTACCCGGGTACTCTGGATTTTAGTCATTAAAGTGGGTACAGGTACGGGTATGGGTACTCACTCAATGACAATCGGGTAGTACCCAATAGATACGGGTATCACTATGTAAAATACCTGTACCCGTGGGTGCTGTACCCGAGTATTTTTGGGTACTTCAAGGATTCCTGCTGGGATGGATTACTATGGCTAACAATAGTGGTCGGACCAATTCAATTCAGAATTGGAAATTTTTGATTCGATTCGATTCAATTCAATTCGATTCAGTAGTATTTCGATTCGATTTGCAGCAAAGCCAAATCGAATGATTCGATTTGGGTATTGAACTGAATCGAATCATATCATGTGAATTGCAATTCAAACAATTCATCAAAACCGCTTCGGCTACGCACGGGTACTTTTTTTCCGCATATTCAAAGTCGAAATACTGCGTATACCACAACGTTTGTTATTTTAGCGTAGCTTTTACTATGCCTTTTACAATAAGTATACGAAACTCCAGTAACATAAGTAAAATTTTGTATTTTCCCACTTGAATCGTTCGATTTCCAATTCAATTCGATTCACTGAGTGAATTGAATCGAATTGAATTGCGTTGGGGCAAATTGAATCGAAAATCGGTTTTTCGATTCAATTCAAGATTCAAATTGAATCAAATTGAAAAATTCGAATCAAATTGAATCGATCCGACCACTAGCTAACAATAAGACCTGCCAACCGTGTAGTTGCTTGTTTCTTTGTATACAGATACTTGCGTAAGTGACAGCCAGTGGCTTCGTTTCATTTATGATTACGTGGTCGTTGTAGTCTAAAGCTTCTAATGATTCCTCTCAGATCTAATAAAGAAATAGATAAAATGTTTATCGGCTTAAAGAATGAAGCTCACCAAAGAAGTATTTCAGGGGGTAGTTGTAGGTCCAATGAAGCTAATATAATTTAATTAGCCTCAAGTTCGGAATGAATATACATTTATTAGCTTCGAGCCAGATCCGTTTCTTAATGCTACAAGTACCTAGGGTTGCCAATTTGACAACGCCGAGGCATTTTGTGCAGGCAATTTGAGTAATTTCAATCCTGGGCATTTATGACACTCTGATTATTTATTGCAGTGAATATTTATACAAAATTGTTTCATGTTCTCGAAGTTGAAAAGCAAGTTTTTGGTTATGGAGTTTAGTAATAAAGAATTCGTCCTAGTTGGTTATCCTAACCCCATACAAGAATTGTTCAATATCCATTTTGCGAGAACACAATTCATTTCATTCAATAAGTTAATATTTTGACGTAGTAGCATTTGAATTTCGCCAGTGTTAAAATAAATCATAAATGACCTTAAATGATTTTTTAAACCATTTAAAATAGGATACCCTTAACGCCTACGGAAAATTTCCATAATCCCGGACATTTCTAATGGAAGTCGAAAAATAGACAATTAAACATCATCAGCTGAACAGGCAAATGTCTTCTTGGGCACTTTTGATCGGCCAGACTTCCAGTACCCGAGTAATACCCGGGTACAAACACTGGGTACTCGGGTATGGGTACAGGTTTTGGGTACATTACGGGTACGGGTAAATTGTGGGTACAGGTACTACATTGTAGTTTCAAGTATGGGTACGGGTACAGCATTTTGTCGTACCCGATAATCGGGTACGGGTATGGGTACAGGTACACGGTTTCTGTACCCAGTCCGAGCACTGCTTTGCCCGGCCCGGCGAAGCGGGCAATTAACATTGAGCCTTCTCGACAGGTCTTGATACGGGATCAATAGCCATTTACTGTTTTGGGTACTATCACAATTCTCAAGTAATTGCCCCTGTGAAGCACAGGGCTTTTACTAGTTTACAATTATTTGTGTTGGAATACTCAGATTTCGAATTCTAGCGGCGAACTTAACCTAACTGGCAACACGTTTGATAAATTACTCCGCGAATATAGTTTTCGAAAAATGGCTGTAGCCGTTTGTTCGTTGAAACTGTAAAATTGAATTGTATTGATTTTTCTTCAATAATTGTACAGTAGGAGCCAGGGTTGGAAAAAACCGGATTTTATCAATAAAGACCAAGCCAGTGGCAAGAAATGGCAATAACCGGTTTTTATTGGACAATGGATTTACTTGGGTAGTATTAATAATGGTCATTTTATTTCAACCTATAAAATTGGTCCAGACCGGTTAGAACCGGATTTTAGCCAATAACGACCAGGGCAATTCTTGCCACTGGGCAACCCCGTGTTCATGCATGCGTAAAATTAGCCAAGCCGGTGGAACGTTTTGGTTAAAACTGGTTATTATTGAACACAAGGCTATAGATAGTAACAGGTTCGGCCAAATCGTACGTAAGAATGAATAGGGCGGAGAGGTGGACAAATTTAGGGGGCTGTGACGTTAGTAAAAGTGATCTCAGCGCGCGCTCAACTTGTCTTTAGTTGACAATCTGTATAGCAGCAAATAAAATTATTTAATGTGAACTTTATTTGTGCAATAGCAGAATGTAAAAACACTAAAAAGATTAAACAGAGTTCAAGTCACAAACAGAGTCACAAGTTCCTTTAAAATTCTCAATTAGCTAAGGTTTGGGTTGGTTAGTGTAAGAGGAAAGAAAATGTAAATTGTGTAACAACTAGGATTTGCTCAGATCATTTCAGTGAAAGTGATTATGTCTGTGATTTGAAAGTTGAATTTTTGGACTTGACACCTAAAAAATATTAGAAAGAACGGCCGTTTCCAATGTGTTTCCATTCAGAACTCAACCAGTTTCATTAATTCGAAGTAACTGTCTACATAAAAAAGAATTTGGGGATTAAATTAACAACTTATTGTAAAGCATAACAAATTCAAGGCCGATCAAAATGAGCTTATGAAGCAACTTCAATCAATTATTTCAAAACAGGAGTGAATTCGTGAAGATTATTTGTATGATTCTGAATTTCTAAGTCTACAACCGGCATTATGCAAACACAAACCACTTAAAATATCTCGTTTCCCCGCCCAAGTAAAATTAATTAAGTAACCACAAAGAGTCAACTGGAGAACTTTCAGCATACGCTATGGCCGAACCTGTTACTATCTATAGCCTTGATTGAACAGTGGATTTATTTAGATAGTATTAATTATGACCATTTTATACTAACCTATGCAACATGTCCAAGCCGGTTAGAACCGAATTTTAACCAATAATGACCAGGCCAATTCTTGGCACTTGCCAACCCTGGTAAGAGTCTAGTATCACGCTGCAGTTAAGCAATCACAAGAAAACTCTTTCGTTTCTGCACAATTACTCCAATTCATACATTACATGCAATCATCATTCAAATTCATATCCCCGCAGTATTAACCCGTGCTGCTTCATATTACTGTATGATTCACTTTATATTGGATTCTAAATATTGTCTATATTTTCTAATACCAATTTTAAAAAATACATTATCCATTTTATTGCTGACGTCCAATAGTCGAAATGTTAGGACACATGTTAGGTCATTTCAAAGAATGCGCACGGTGTTAGTTTTTGGGTCGTATGCCATACAAATGGAATTCTAAAAGCCAACGGCTTTGGCCACGTTTACATAAAAGTGAGTTATTTTGATTGTTTTATTCAATATTTGCATAAAATGTACAATTCTTCTGGCTATTGGTGCGAACGGAGCAGATGTTTGGAACAATAACAGAGTCAAAACTCAAGTGCATTACCTTATGATTTAAATGACCTGGATGCTTTGCTGAATATTTTCTATTGTCTTATATATAAATGGAATCAGAACCTGATAGCCCGCAATGAACTTCGAGTTTTTCATCAGCAGTACATACTGTTTGCTAAAGCATTCCCAAGTACGGAAGTCATTTTCGACACGTTTTCCTTTGAAGGTTTCGAGATATATAATAATTTATTAATTTGCTAATATTGGTAACTCATTGGAATTAGGATACAACCGATTAAAAATAATTTTCAAATCCCTGGAACGTTTTTCCTCAATATTTACATCATTACGTATAATATATATCATGACTTTTTTTTCTTTGGTATCAACACCCCCCAAAATACACGATTCCACCAAGAATATTTCACCAGCGATCGCAAGGTGCACATCACTTGTCCAAATTTGGTTAATTGTGTACTTGCAAAAATATTTTGGTGTTTATATAGCATTACATCTCCTTACGAGATTTACTATACAAGGGAGCTCTGGTTGCATGCAATCCATTTACACTGCCTGTTTTCTCTTGTCCTTCGTTTACTGTAAAATGCATTATCAACATTTTATAATAGGTTTTTACTATTTATAGCAATTTAAAGGTCTACTGCTCATTATTATTTTCCTAGTAATACAAATTCACTAAGTTATTGCAGAACAAGAACGGTTTTATTCATTTTCTTTTGCCCATGGGCTATTTTCAAGAAAATGTTTTCGAAAGGAATTGAGTGAGAACATTAAATTTCAGAGTAAATGTGAACCTTTCTGAACTGCTCAGTCTTTAAAACTAAAGCGTTGTGTTTTAGAGACAATTGTGTATACAGTATGTCAGTAGTAATCTTCCCGAAATATGCAATTCTGTACAAATCACCAAAAAACATAATTGATTATATACAACCTGAATAGATAGTGTTAAGCCATATTTGGAGTTTAAGAAAATATATTACATTGTATGTAAAGAGTAGCAATGAAGCCTCTTACTGTTAACTGTAACACGTAAGGAATATTACTTACAAATGTAAAGGAAAGAGAATCTTATTGTCTATTGTATCGTGCTCAACTATTGGTTAAAAATGATGCTTCATCTAAGAAACTTGGACTCTGTAGTCTGATTGGTATTAGCTGTGGAACAAGAGTAACAATGTAAATGTAACGGAAACGAGACCAGTTTGAACTGGATAATTCCTGTTTTACAGCCAAACCTACCGTATATAAACCCAGCTCCTTCACACACTCCAAAGTCTGGCTCGGGTCTAACCCTTGGTAACTTTACTGTTACTCTGCTGGACTCCACTCCACTCCACTCTCCTTCTCTAGCTCTCACTCTTCCTCTCATTCTTTTTGTACACTGAATAAATATTACTATAATTGGCAATACTCCCTTAATATTCTCCCAGTTTGTTATTTAACTATTAGAGCTACACTCCTTTAAGGTATTAGTTCAATTATACCTTGACAATAGATACCCAAAAGAAAGTTTCATGTATTCGTCATCATTTCCACCAATGTAAACTACCTTACTTGATTTACAATTCAAATTCTCTCCTATCGAACACACACTAATTGCATAACTATATTGTTTATTTATTGCTTATTCAACGCGGTGGAAGTAAGTATTTGATTCTTATTTATATTACAATCTGTCTTGAGAAAGCACATGCATTATTCCCAACCTGGTGGGTTGCAACGATGCGTAATGAAACGTAATAATATTATTCATTATGTCTGACCATTATTTTCAGAAATTTAAATGATTATATTATATCGACTGACAAGTTTTATTTTGTTCAAACTAGATCAATTGACTTCTTTAAAATTATTTCTTTTACATCAGTTCACATCAACTGGAACGTTTGAGTCAATAGTTTTTTCTGCTCATAAAAGTTTCAAATAAGTTCCCCATAAAATGTTTTTCCTTGTCAGGAATCAGTATCATTTAAAATGTTAGGGCACATTGCAAGTAAAACATTTTTTAAAGGTTATACCTGTACCTCATTTTTGGGCGTCATGTTATATAGATGGGACTCAAATACGAAGAAGCTTCGAACAAATTTGCAAGCTAAAAATTATTTTGGTGGTACGATTCGACTACAGCCTCATTTCTGATATTTGTCTGGCTCTTTGTGAGAACTCTGCAGACGTTTCAACGATGGCAGGAACCCAATAGTCAATTTGCTAATTTTATGGTGGGAATGACATGGACTATCTGCTTGTTACTTCCGATAGCTCTACATTTGAACACAATAAGAACTCGCTATGATCTTCCTAAGTTTCAGCTCCAATACATTACATTCGCTAAAAATTTTAAAAGTAATTTATTAAAAATTAATATTTGTCATCAAATATTTAATGATTGATTAAAATTTTTAACGACCCAATTTTTGTTTTATAATTCGCAGGAAAATTCCTACCAAAGGCTCAAACGTATTTTGGAAATAATTTTAAAGATGATTTTCCAGGAGTATTCTTTATAGCTTTGTACTACCTTTCGCTTCTTGTACAATTTTTCTTCTTTGTTGTGATGAATTTGCAAACCAAGCTTCCTGTCCTTCCAACATCCCTCTTTGACTTGTCGCTGTATTTGCTCATTCCTGAAGCTGTAGTTCAGGATGTTGTCTTCATGCAGCAAGTCTTCGCTTGGTTTGCTTTAATGTACACAGCGTATCCAGCTCTCGACTATGTTTTTGCTTTGGTTTATATCTTAGAAGAACTCCGGTAAGTTTTACAAATTTGTATCGCCTGGATTAGCTGTTAGTTTTATCAGTGTAATTTTTGAAGCAGACTGCAGATGTAGGGGTATAAAAATAATTGAAGCTATAAATCCAATTTTTTTTGTTGACGGTTGGGACGAAACAAATACTCCACTCATGACTTTTTTAGAACGGAAACCGAATTCATACTCACGTACCGGGAGTTGCAGGTTCTAAATGCATTTTCAATGGATATCTACAGTCTAATTATAATTCCTGCTCATGAGTGGCTCTTCTTACTTGTATCGGTTTTGTGTGTGTACGGGGTCATCCGACTTGGAGGGATACTCTCGATTTGGATGTTTTTTGCAGCAGCGGGTATTCTGTGTTATCTAAGTGTAGGTTTTACCTATTTAGCTCGAGTAGAGGATTTCGCGAAAAAAGCTGTAGAGAGTTGGTCAAGAAAGTAGCAATCACCTGGTATTCAAAAATTTGCAAGGAGTTGCAAGCCTCTACGAATTACTGTGGGGTCTAATTATTTTGTAGATTTTGGCCTGGTCTTAACAATGTTAAGATTTTTGTTTGAGACAACTGTTAGTTTACTTGTGTTGTATTGATATATATATACAGACATATGTACGTATATGTACTTAGATACATATATACATTTCTTGAATAATGCTTTGAATTCATTTGCTTTAATTGTCATCATTGGTTCGTAAATATTTTAAACACCAAGAAAAGGCTCATCCAGAAAATTCCCAGATTGAGATTTGTTTACATATATCTTATTAGCTTACCTAATAGGTTATGGAGAAAAATGAAACTGAAACATACAGTCTGTAATGAAAGTGTGTTAATCTAATGGAAACATGTACGCTTTATTTACGTTAGTCGAACGTTTGCATGCAGCGCTAGAAAAATGCTATGTTATAACCTGAAATTACCATTCAATTTGCAAGAATAGCAAATATTCATTAATATTATTGTCATCTCAACTATTGTTGAGATGAGGGTAGAGTTAAATTGTAGAGCTGAATGTAAATCGTTTGTAATACTAGTTTTTATGCATGAAGAAAGTTCTGTAAAATTTAAACGGTGGTAATTATAACTACTGTTTACTACTGGTTACTGTTTATTACTTCAAATCTCATTAAAGACATCTCGGAAAAACCTGTGCTTTTAGTACCCACATATACACTTTACTACGAATTTCGGATTTAGAGATTATTACTTCTAATAAACCACAAATTGGTTTGTTTAAAAAATCGATCGATATGATAAATTGAGAAACCTGTATGAACTAATGTATAATTTACAGAAATCTGTAGAAAAACTAAACCAGATAATAGTCTTGTCTGAGCTTTGAGCCGGACCAGTTTCATCAAATCTGGATCAGACCAGACTATTGGAGTGTACCAGGATCAGTCAAAACTCGTCTATTTCTAAGATGATTCCTTGTAACGCATTTCATTGAATTTAAATACGGATAACAAAAATTCTTAAAAGATTTATTTACCCGAAGCCCACTAGTTATCTCTATTATAAAGATTTTACAGTCAGTTTCAGTGCTTTTAGCCACTACTTCTATTACAACTTTCGAAACTCAATACTATAAGTTCTGGATTCCTACACATTATTTCTGATTGTGCATCCATTGAATGTGTTCAGTTTGTGACAGTCATTGCAATCAATGTACGTAGCAATTTAACTTTCTCAAGTTCATAACGAAATTTGAATTTAAATCTTTCTTACCTAAATAACTGTGCACTATTTGTTTTTACATTCTGAATTGCTTCTGGAGAGCAAGCACTAAATGCACGATTGAATTCTATTTTTTTAGCTTATTGCACGGAGTGTCAGTACTCGTTTGATTCTTGTAAGCATTCGTAATTTCGACCACATTTGTACAAACATAATTGCCGAACACGAGATCTGATCACACTTAACATTAACAATAACATTAGTTTTATTATAATAATTATTCCTTATGTACATGCAAGTTCACTATGCCTATATTTAGAAGCGTTAGACTTTCCATAACGAAGTCTGTCAGCACGTTTTCTCTTCAATTCAAACTAAAAGAAATCTTGATATTAGTACAGTATTATAACAATTTACCGTCAAAATTTGAGTTCAGGAATGTTTCAAGTTGCTTGTGAATATTTTTTTTGAAAAAGAATTAAGCTTTAATCAAACAATATTTAGCTACGATCCCAGATCATCTAAAATATGCTTTTACTATTATGCTAATTATAATTATAATATTATAAATCCAGTAATTCCTTAAAGGGCAACAAAAGTTTTATTCCTTTTCTTTTGACCACGGGCTATTTTCAAGAAAATGTTTTCGACAGGAATTTCCTATAACACAAATTTCCAGAGTACAATTTGAATCGTTCTGGAGGGTTCAGTGTATAAAACTAAATATGTTTTGAATACCAAAATAATTGATTACATAATTACAAACAACTTGAATAAAACTTTCATGAACATTATTTCTAGCATTGTTAACCCCCGTAATTGTTTTTAAAATTCAAATTTGCTCCAATTACTGCTCCACTAACTGCATACTTACATATATTTTGTCATTTTCTTAGCTTATTCAACTCAGATGTATTAAGCATTTGAAGCTTATATCTACATATAATTATTAAAGTCAGTCTTGAGAAAGCACATGAATTACTCCCGATCTCATGGGTTCTAATGATGCATAATGAAATATAATACTATTCGTTTTGCCTGACCAGAGTGGCGCTTCTGAGAAGCTTAAATATAATATATATCATATAACAAGTTTCTATTTTCTGCAAACTGGATCAATTGACTTCCTTAAAATTATTTTATTTACAAAAGTTCACATCAACTCGAACGTTTGAGTCCGCGGTTTTCCCTGCTCAGGAATGTTCCAACAGGGTTGCCAATAGAATGTTTTATACAGAATCAAATATTCACTAAACAAATTCAGCAAACTTAGTCACGATCCCAGAACATCCCAAATGTTAGGACACATTGCAAGTAAAACATTTTTTAAAGGTCATACCTGGGGCTCATTTTTGGGCTTCATGCCATATAGATGGGACTCAAAAACGAAGAAGCTTCGTCTAAATTTGCAAGCCAAAGAATTATTTTGGTGGTACTATTCAATTTTTGCCTCAATTCTGCTCTTTGTCTGGCTTTTTGTGAGAACTGTACAGACATTTCGGCGAATGCAGGAGTCCAATACTCAATTGGCTTATTTTATGTTGGGACTGACATGGACTCTTTCCTCTTTATTTCCCATAGCTCTACATTTGACCACAATAAGATCTCGCTACGAACTCCCCGTGTTTCAGCTCCAATACATTACATTCGCTAAAAAGTTTAAAAGTAATTTAATAAAAAAATAACAATTGTGATCCATTATTTGATGGAATCAAAATTTTAAAAGTTAATGTTTGTGTTTTATAATTAACAGGAAAATTTGTTCCAAAGGTTCAAACGTATTTTGGAAACAATTTTAAAACTGATTTGCCAGGAGTATTCTTTCTAGTTTTGTACAGCCTGACACTAGTTATACAATTTTTCTTCTTTGTTGTGATGAATTTGCAAACCAAGTTTCCAGTCCTTCCAACATCACTCTTTGACTTGCCGTTGTATTTACTCATCCCGGCTGTTGTGATTCAGGATTTTGTCTTCATGCATCAAGTCTTCGCTTGGTTTGGTTTAATGTACACAGCGTTTCCTGCTCTCGACAGTATTTTCGCTTTGGTTTTTATTTTACAAGAATTCCGGTAAGTTTTAAAACTTTTACAGGCCTGGCTTAGCTTTTAGTTGTATCAGTAATTATAATTTTTGAAGCAGACTGCTTAGACGTATGGGTATAAAAATTGAAGCTATAAATTAAATATTTCCATTTTGTTGAAGGTTGGGACGAAACAAATACTCCACTCATGACTTTTTAAGAACGGAATCCGAATTCATGCGGATGTACCGGGAGTTGCAGGTTCTGACTGCATTTGGAATGGATATCTATAGCCCAATTGTCATTCCTGCTAATGAGTGGATCTTCGTACTCGGGTGTGTTTTTTGTGTGTACGGAGCCATCCGGCTTGGAGGGATAATCTCGATTTTGATGTTTTTTGCAGCAGCGACTATTCTGTGTTATCTAAGTGTAGTGTTTACATATTTAGCTCGAGTTGAGGATTTCGCCAAAAGAGCTGTACAGAGTTGGTCAAGAAAGGAGAATTCACCTGTTATTCAAAAATTTGCAAGGAGTTGTCAGCCCTTACGAGTTACTGTTGGATCTTATTATTTTGTAGATTACGGCCTGGTCTTAACAATGCTAAAATTTTTGTTTGAGACAACCGTTAGTTTACTTGTTTTGCATTGACATATTCACATAGGCACAATTATGTAATTATGCCTATAATAACGGTATAATTATATTACATGTTTCAAAATCAAATAATTTTTTACATGAAGAACTAGGTCAACGTGTTTTTGCCCTTTGCAACGTTTCACAATCCTACTAAAAGGACAAATCAAAAGGTCTTATACAAACATAAAAGAAAATTGAACATGAAGGTAATGCCTATATCAATCAACTATTATTACCATATTGGTAGAACGGGTAAACTCACCTAGTGCTTTATAAGCGCATTTTTCCTCCAAAATAACAGAAAAATGTTCACGCCAAGCTCTCCACTGAGAGAGTCAAATGAAACGTTAATTCGTGCTCTTATAAGGGGAGCGCTCCGATGCCTTTTACATCGTTTAACTATTGAAAAATTGCATGCGGAGTAATCCCTAATATTAATGCAATATTCTACTAGGAAAATTAATATGTCCAACAGATCTGAGTCTGTTTGATGTGAAACTTGCATGCGAGAGTCGGCGTGCATTGCTGAACTATTGCTAGTATTTATTCAAAAGGGAATATTCTGGAGAAAGCTCCCTTCCAGCTTGCAAGCCATTCCTTCAATATATGCTAAATCAAATGAGGTGACACCCAAGGGTGAAAGTTACCTTTCTTTCTATAGCATTATAACTCTAATCCTTATACTAAATCAAATGATGTAACAATTTGCAACTGCCACCGACAAAAGTAGCGGAAAGCCCGGCCCTGTTTTTCAGATAAAAAAAAATCTCCGCAGGGAATTCCTGCAGTCCGTAAATCTCATTCGTGCCCTATACTGCAAAGACATAATTTACTGAAGACGTTTTTCTTCTAATGTCAAAAAACGAATATGGGTCCATGCAAAGCAATAGTACAATTTCTGGGATAAATTCCTTTAACAAATACATTCCATAATGTCAGCAGGAATTATTATTATAGCGTGTAGTAACTTATGGATAAATAGGCCTTTAATAATAAGTTTAAAATAATTGCATGTATTTATTTTCCCCCCTTCGTTTGCCATAACAGTGTTCATAATAATACCGATAAATGCTATAAATGCTTTACAGCTTGAAATTAGCATGCAAATCAGGAGGTTTACTATACACGCGGCTTTCAAGCCTGCCGTGCATTACCGTAATATTTTTCAAGGTCAGGCAAAAATCTGTGCAGCTCCCTCGCCACAGCTTTCACCCACAAACGTACATAAACAATTCCCAGAGCCCTAAACAAATTATCATTATTAAGAAAATGCTACAAGTAAAACCCCCAACTTGGTTTTTTTAATCTGGTATGAATACAATCCACTTGAACATATACCTCCATAATAGCACACATTACACTCAAATCCAATATTTCCCCGAAATACTTGAGACTCTCATGAGACCGGGAAAGGTACCTCTAGATTTGCAATTTGTAGTTCCTTCTAAAACGTGTATCTTTTCAAATCAGCCAGGCCTCCCCTCTGGACAAAAACTCCGACAGACGAGAGCTTGAACTTTCCAAACCTCCAGTTCCAACAAATGTGTAGTCAAAATGTCACATGACTATTTCCGGGGAAATTTTTATCGCACACGCTAGACTCGTCCTCCCTCGCAGTTTACAAATAGCAAATAGTCCGAGGTCCTTCCACATATGTTCCGGTCTGTGTACGTTTGATGTGAATACTTAATACTAGTCCCTGTCTGATAGGAAGGCAAAAAGTGCTTATAATTACGTTAATTGCTCCCTGGGTGCTTATTCGGATTGACGTTACAAACCCTGGGAGCGTAAAGTCATTCAATTTTATTCAAACTCCGTCTAGCAATTTTTTTTTTCAAGATTTTATTGTAGATTTGGTCTAGATTTGATTGTAGATTTGGTCCAGATTTTATTTACACGTGTCAATCCTCTTACAAATTGGGAATTTAGATTGTAAAAATAATTATTACGCTTTCAAATAAAAATATTTGTTGAACACACAACTGCTAAGGCCCTACTCCAGAGTTACACCTGAGACTGGAATATAGGCATCAAATTGGGGCACAGTGAGACTCAGATAAATTCGCCTGCCTTATAGGATTTAAAATGTCAATGTCCAGTTTTGATCCCTTGCTTGAATTATCCTTCTTTTATCTCACAGCTCTGTACACGTTCAATCAACACGTGAAGATCAATACAGTAAATTACAATATACTATTTCAAAATAATTCAGGGAACGTACCCCAGTGGCTCACAAATCTGCCGAATCAAGTCTACGATATCTCCACTGAGTTGTTATCATAGCCTGATCAACCTACAACTTACAGTGCAATCTCCATATATGTATCTACATATGGGAAAAAAACGTGTATTGAAGAGCCTAAGATGTGCTTACAAACGAAGGTCATTTAATTTTTAGGAACAAGTCATACAGAAAAGAGGCTGATGAAAAAAAAATTCTTTTTGATACAAAAGCAAGTACAATAGATCCTGTCAATAATAAAAAGAGCTCTCCCCTCAAAAAAAAAAAGAATGGATTGAAAAAGGCAGTAAAATTATTACCTGAATGAAAAGAACCCAAGGTATATGTACTGTACAGTAGGAGTCGGTAATAATTCATCTTGGGAATGGTAAAAAATAAGTTGGATGGGAAAAGGTGAAATGTGAATATTCAGCAGGGACTTACTAACAATAAGCCCACCGTGGGAAAGTATTACTTTAAAAAAGTGCGTGTTTGAGCACTTTCTCTCGTGCCAGCTCGGAACTTCCCCCTGGGCGGTGACTCTGCACCTTTGGAAAGTCATGCAATAAGCGTCCATACATTCCTTCCGTTCCATGGGACTCGCATGTCACATGCCGACCATCGTTGACCCTTGGTAATAATTAATTACTACATAAGACCACTTGGAAGGAAACCAGGTTGACTGCAGATATGTAAATGTTGACTTAAAAAATCCCTCTCCTATGTTTTTGCTATATATGTGCATATGTGTATATATGTTCAAAGGCGAAGTGTATAATCTGGACAAGGCTCGCTCAAAATAAACTCCACACGACGGGTTTTTTTTATTCCCTCCATAATATGTGGGACTTTCTCTGAGAAATCCCGATCCGAGGGGGAAATCTAATAGGTTTTTACACGTGAGTGGAAACGAGAGAATTCCCAAGATTCCCAAAAGCCAGGAGAGTAAGTGACCTTCAGGGAAATCCTAATGCTCCAGGGAAGGTTTTATTACGCTCCTCAGTGTAAGAGTTGGAGTGGGTCTGGGAGCATTAAGTTTGAGGTGGGATTTTTATTGGGTGACATTACCAAAATTTCCTCTCGTTAATTGTTATAAGTATCTACTCTCGTTGGCAGAGATACACACTTTGTGGTCTGGGATTGTTTGTTCGCAATAAAATATAGCTAGTTTTTCAATTGGACAATTTCTCTGGAGTTGTGTCACTTACTGTATTGTTACTTACTCATGAGGGGGACGGCAGTGTGGTTTTAATGTGCTGGCTATTTTCCTATGTCAATAGCAACAATGTCGGGAATGTTAAGAAGATTGAGTGGGCTTTCCTTTCTGTCCGTGAACAAAGTTGGGGATGGTGATGAGTGAGTGTTGAGGATTATTTGTGTAACATTTTTGTTGTATTTAATTTAACGGGCTATATTGGACTTTTGATAACATGTTTTCTGGCGGGAGTCAATTCTCGTCAGAATTCAATCTCAGATTTGATTACTATTATTAAAGATGGAATTTCTGAATGTTTGGGGGCTCAGAGTTGATGTTACATTTTCTCGTTGGGTTTTACTCACACACTTCCTTTTCCTGTATTTGAGAAGAGCAGACAGGGAAAGCAAACTTTATACAGGCATTGACAGTCGGAAGGGTTTTTCTTTAACGGGAAAACTTTCTCCTGTTATGGAAGGAAAAATTTGTTTGTGAGTTCAGCCCAGGGCTATTCCTGCCTGCATATGTACAAGGGCTAGGGAATTTTCCCGCCAAATTTTTCTGGAAAATTGACTTCATTGTTTCTACAAAATTTATCCGATTGTTTCTACAAAATTTATCCGATTGTTTCTACAAAATTTATCCGATTGTTTCTACAAAATTTATCCGATTGTTTCTACAAAATTTATCCGATTGTTTCTACAAAATTTATCCGATTGTTTCTACAAAATTTATCCGATTGTTTCTACAAAATTTATCCGATTGTTTCTACAAAATTTATCCGACTGTTTCTACAAAATTTACCCCAATTTTTCTACAAAATTTACCCCAATTTTTCTACAAAATTTACCCCAATTTTTCTACAAAATTTACCCCAATTTTTCTACAAAATTTACCCCAATTTTTCTACAAAATTTACCCCAATTTTTCTACAAAATTTACCCCAATTTTTCTACAAAATTTACCCCAATTTTTCTACAAAATTTACCCCAATTTTTCTACAAAATTTACCCCAATTTTTCTACAAAATTTACCCCAATTTTTCTACAAAATTTACCCCAATTTTTCTACAAAATTTACCCCAATTTTTCTACAAAATTTACCCCAATTTTTCTACAAAACTTATACGATTGTTTCTACAAAATTTACCCCAATTTTTCTACAAAACTTATACGATTGTTTCTACAAAATTTACCCCAATTTTTCTACAAAATTTATACGATTGTTTCTACAAAATATACCAAATTGTTTCTGTACAATTTACCCAAATAGTTTCTGTAAAATTTACCCAATTGTTTCTGCAAAATTTATACAATTGTTTCTGCAAAATTTACACAATTGTTTAAGCAAAATTTCCTCAAATTGTTTCTGCACAATTACCCAAATTGATTCTGCACAATTACCCAAATTGATTCTGCAAAATTTCCTCAAATTGATTCTGCACAATTATCCAAATTGATTCTGCAAAATTTCCTCAAATTGATTCTGCACAATTACCCAAATTGATTCTGCACAATTACCCAAATTGATTCTGCAAAATTTCCTCAAATTGATTCTGCACAATTACCCAAATTGATTCTGCAAAATTTACCCAAAACGTTTTTACAAGTGTAACGGTTCCAAAATGAAGGCAAGTTGAATTTCCCCAAATTTATTCAGGAATGTAATCAAAACATAATTCCATAATTATTTATTCCAGCAAAGGCAAAGGTTTCAAGCCAGGAACGGCCGGAGATACATCCTCAACAGTTGCAATTTCAATTTCTTGCAGGTGAATCTTCCAATGAATAAATTTATAATTAAAAAACCTCCCGCCAATTATTGAACATTTTTAGTCTTAAAAATATTTTCTGAAATCCTCTTCCCGAAACCCTTCATTTTTTTTAATGAGAATTCGCCTCGAAACTCAAATCCCAGCTTCTCATCCAAAATAATTATGTATACGATTCCTTTAAAAAACAAATAGCAGAATGCTGTTTTTGTAGGACATCGTTGACTGCAGTATAAAAAAAATATTGGGAATGATGAACTCGAACGGTCATATTTTCCCCATTTCAGACATCTCGAGAATAGAGACGTGTTTTCCAAATCCGACCCAATGTGTGCAATATTTTATCGACCGCCGGGATCCCGAAAGTGGGTGCCTTACTGTCGAACGGAAGTTGTGGAGAATAACCTTGACCCGGATTTTGCAGAGAAGGTGAATTAAATTGAAAGGAATTTGTGTGTGCCCATAGGGAATACCAATTTTACATACACATACATACATCCTTATATGCACATGCATAGAGGCCACAGCTACTCTCTCTAGCTTTATTCTACAGCTCTCCTCATAGTAAAGAATAAATTTTATGGATTGAAGGTAACAATGGAGTACCGCTTCGAGTCCGTCCAAGCCCTCCGCTTTGAAGTCTACGACGTTGATAATATCTCCGAGAAACTTGAAGACCAGGACTCCCTCGGTTTTGTGGAAACCAGTCTCGCTCAAATCGTCACAGCCGGAGATGAAGGGCTCACCCTCACATTGTCCGAAGTGAAGCTCATTTTTAATTCCCAGAATGCAGGGAAGCCCAAAGCAACGATAAGCCTCATTGCGGAGGAACTCCAGTCCGAGAAGGATGAAGTCACTTTAAAATTGGCGGGAAGTGGTTGTGGGAATTGGACGGCTTGTCTCCCGCCCAAAACTTTCTTCTCCGTTTCAAAGTTAAATGATGCGGAGAAGTACTTGGTGGTTTACAGGGGTCGGTATGCTCGGGGGTCTAATCCTTCCTGGCCCCCTTTAAAAATGACAAGTCGGGCGTTGTGCAATGGGGATCATGATCGGACCCTCAAAATCGAGATTCACCAGAGGAACATTCAAGGAGAGAGCTTCCCCATTGCTTCCTGCCTCACTACTTTCAATAAGCTCCTCAAAGCCACTACTCAGGACCGGATGGAGATGGTGGGGGAAGATGGGAAGGTAACGAAGTTTTAGGGGATTTGTTTTTTTTTTTTTTGAAAAATTACTCCCAAGCCACAAGGGATACATAACACAAGATTCAGGAGGACACATTACAGAAATACACTTGCAAATATTTTACCCATTTATTTTGTGGGGCAATTCAAGAATACATTTTCCTTCAAGGACAGCTATAACAATAAGGTCTGGCATGTTGAAAGGAACGAAATGTTTTGTTTGTCCCCAAATAGGAAAAAAATTGTCATGTTGAAATCACTGGGTCCATGTCTAAAAGCGATTGATGCAATGCTACTTATGGGCTACAACATTACCTATAAGTGTGTACTGTCTGCACGAAATATGTCACTTTAAATCTTATGGGCAAAATTGCATGTAAATTTTGTACAACTGCTGATGTGTATTTTATGCACATACCCTAAATTGAATTTTGTGATGGATTCCCGTGGTTATATATTTTTGCGTCTACAATCGTGTCTTTATTACATGCACCAGAATGTATGTATATGTGTATGTACATTTGTTTACCTTTTGATACTGTGCAGCCCACAAAGGCGACAATTAAAGTTCTCCAATGCACTTTGGCCCCGGTCTCGACATTTTTGGATTACATTCAGTCCGGGATGGAGATCCATTGTTCCTTCGCCATTGATTTCACATGTAAGTGTCAGTTCCCACGCTATGGAGGAACTCCCATTGTGTGTGTGTACATCCATATAGAACCTTTGGCAGGGGTTCAGATTTCTCTAATAATTATTTCCTTGTGTGTTTATGTGCTTGTATGTATGTATGTGGGTTTTTTTGTGCCTGCTAATGGGATTATAGGCTCCAACGGAGACCCCGAGGACTCCCTTTCATTGCACTATTTGAAGGCTGCCAATAACCAGCCAAGTGTGTACGAGCAGGCGATGCATGCTGTGGGGTCAATTGTGAAGGAATATGACAAGTCAAATATACTCCCGGCTTATGGTTTCGGAGCGAGGATCCCTCCCTTTGGAGAGCCCTCCTATTGTTTCAACCTAACGCTGGACAAAAGCCCGGACTGCGGTAACATTGCAGGCCTCCTCGATAATTATAGGTGAGATTGTATCAGGCTAATGTGCATAATTAATTATGAACATGACACTTTATATTATGGCTGTCATTACTCACCCCAGGGGCGAGTTCCGCTCGGAGTAATTATGCTTTGGAAATTGTGGGGACAGGGATATTAATTTTATTTGCGCACCCTTTTGGGTACAAGGCCCGTAAGAACAAGATTTTTAGTTTACTACACCAAAAACAATATTTACTTTAAACCTAGACTTTAAAATTCTAAAATTTAAAAGGTCCTAGATCTCCAACATAAGAATTTTCATTACAAAAATGTTTTGACAATTTTACTAAAAATTTTGTACAATTTTACTAAAATTTTTGTACAATTTTACTAAAAATTTTTGTACAATTTTACTAAAAATTTTGTACAATTTTACTAACATATGTTTGTACAATTTTACTAAAATTTGTGTACAATTTTACTAAAATTTGTGTACAATTTTACTAAAATTTGTGTACAATTTTACCAAAAATTGTGTACAATTTTACCAAAAATTGTGTACAATTTTACCAAAAATTGCGTACAATTTTACTCAATTTGTTTTACAATTTTACCAAAAATTTTGAACAATTTTACCAACATTTTTTGAAAATTTTATACATGAATGAAAAACATTCCTAAAATTTTAATTCCCGAGACTGAATCTGGAGCTAGAACGCAAGTATAAATAAATACTGAAATAAATTATACAGATTAATGTTAATCCTAACAAATGACTTTGCAGGGCTTGCATGAAGAAAATCCAACTCTACGCCCCTACCAATTTTGAGACAGTGATCCGTGTGGTGACCCAATTAGCAAGTAAATGCAAAACTGGGGAGCATTACTACATCCTTGTAATTATTACGGACGGGGTGATTTCCGACATGACCAAGACCAAAAAAGCAATTATTGATGCTTGTGCTCACCCCATTTCAATCGTGATCATTGGCGTGGGGGAGGCGGATTTTGCAGCTATGGAAGAGTTGGACGGGGATGCTGTGCGGATTTCTGTGAGGAATAAAATAGCTGCTAGGGATATCGTCCAGTTTGTAGCTTACCGGAGTGCAAGGGCCTGGATGGGGGCTACTGGAGAGTGCACCACGGACGGTCTTAAAATCCAAGTCCGGGACGAGGAAGAGGAGAAAGAGGGGGAGGAGAAGACGGAAAAAACCTCGAACACTTCCAAAGCTAACTTGGACTATGGGGATGATTCGGAGGAGGAGCGGGACAGCACGACTCGACTCGTCCAGAGTCAGTTGGCAAAAGAGGTTCTTTTTGAGATCCCGGACCAACTCCGGGGATACATGGCCTCTAAAGGGATCACCCCCGCCATGATCAAAACCAGACTGAAGAACAATAATAAGGATCAGGACAAGAGCTAAGAGGCGTCAGTCTGAGGATGATATAATGAGGGGAATTGTCCTGGGAAATCGCCCTATGTATCATCGGCTAATTGTAAGCATCTGCAGACACTTGCAGATGTGTGAATGTAAATTATTGGAACAAATGCGCTCACATTTTGTATATGCCAGGGAATATGTATCTTTATAAAGATGACAAATGATCCTGTTGTAAAACAACGGTTATGAATGGGTTTCAGTCCTAGTGTCTCATTTATGGTAAATACGTTCTTTATATAAAGAACGTATAGTTATTTTGTATAGAGTGAAACCGTTGTCCTCGCTCTATGCGTAAGGCCTATGCTAGCGTATATGGAAAGAGGCCCCCAGAGATGGGCCTCATGTGGCCTCCTACGAATGTTTCCTTTTATATATAAAAGAATTAAAAGCTAGGCTAGGAGTGTCTCAGCCATTTTCTATCGTATTTTTATAAATACTATCAATTCTTTAATTTTGAGCCTTGCAAGTGTACCTGTACCGTGTGATGTATACAATCTGCAACAGTTTTTTTTTTAAAAACCCTATACTTGGAGTATCTCTTGAACACTTGTATTGAAAATCTAAAGCCTTGACTTCCTTTTGCAATTAGCCGGAGATGCATGGGAGTGAGGCGTCTTGGACTTTTTCTTTATGGAGAGCACTGCTGCATAATACTCAGTTCCTTCAAAATATGTCACGAAATATCTTTACACTCTCAACTATCCACTGGTACTATATCAGATATTTGTAAAATAGGGTAACTCGGGTAATTTTCTACTTCAAATGATTTTATCCTGTCTCTTTGATTGTAAATCTTTTCAATTTATGACTAGAGATTTTGGATGATCGTTCAATGTTATTTCTCTAGATATTGTTGTCTACAAGATACATACATACATTTATCTGTAAAATAGGAAAAACAATATTATACGTCCAGGGGGGTATAACATCATATCGTCGCTGAAGAGGCAAAATGGAATACATGCATTTTCGATTAAAATCAAAATGGTCTACATGCAGTTTTACTAAAAATGCAAAATGGAATAGATGCATCAAGTTTTAAAAGCAATATGGTCTACTTAAAATTTCGTCTAAAAGCAAAATGGTCTGCTTACAATTTCGTCTAAAAGCAAAATGGTCTACATACAATTTCGTTTTAAAGCAGAATTGCCATTATGAAAGTATACACGCATGTAGACCATTTTGCTTTTAGTGAAAACTGCATGTAGTTCATTTTGCTTTCAGGAAAGCTTGCAACTATTCCGTTTTGCCTTTAAGGAAAAAGGCAAGTAGACCATTTTACTTCTAGTTGAAGTTGCACTTGGTCCATTTTGCCTCTTCAGCGTCGATATGTGAGTGATTCAATAAAAGATTTAAGGAATTTATTAAATATCCAAGATTTGATGTGTATCTGTAGATGCCTATAACTATGGTTTTGAAATTTGATCTGTAAATTTAATCTGGTCAGGATTGATTTCAGGAAGTAAGAATTCCCTGTTGAGGGAACGCAAATATGATTTTAAACCCTTGAATTTTAAGTATAATGTCAAAGTAGTTTATAAAATTTACAAGAGTTTATTTTCATTTATTTCTGATTTGGAAAATCATTTTGTAATTTAAAATTCAAATAGTCAAATCATTTTTGGTATATCCAAGGCCTTGGGAGAAATCCAAGTTTTGATAGCAATAAACGTTTTCTGACCATTTAATTTAAATTTAGTATCAATGCACCATAGTCAATAAAAATACTTATATTGTTGTTCAGGAGGCACAATAAACTATAGATGTGCCAACAATAGTAATTATTAGAGTTAAATAACCAAAATTATGTTTAAAGTTTTTAGATTTGAGCAAATACATAAGTATAATTTATTAATATTATTATATATAGGCTAATTTAAAATATGGACACACATTGTTTATGTATAAAACGTAAATAAAATAATTTTAACGATAAAATTTAACGTTTCATTGAGCGATTCATTTTCCTGATTAACGCTTAATTTGACCGATTAATTGCATCGACTTGTTCACCAGATACCACCAACAACGCCCACGAAATATCCTCAAAGTATTCTCGCTAAGGAACATAAAACCACTCAAAAAACTCCCAGCAAATAAAATCGCAAAAGCTCCCTTAAAATTCTTAAGGGTGAGGATATCATGATGAGTGATGGCCAACTCCATAAAGTAACTTTCCCCAGACTTAACTTTACTCTCACGAAATTTCTGTCGACGTAAATTCTCGTAGTCCATTTGGATCCATTTATCCGACAAACCAGAGTCCACTGTTTTGCCAATAATCCAACGAAACGTTTCCAAGAGGTAAGAGCGCTTCGAAAGCATCGGCCCCACTGGGACGAAGAATTCCCGAGATCTCGCCAATGACAAGTCACTGTTCCCGAAACGATCGGAGAAGTTCTTCAAAATTGCGTACTCCGCCATGGTCCCGTAAGTAATGCAACTGAATCGGGATTTCAAAGCTCGATTGTAACATTTGATAGGATCCGGGACAAGTTCCATTTCAGAGGCCAGATGTTGCATCGTAGGGTTTGAAGAGTATTTGAAAAGATCGTACGCCAATCCTCCATAGAACTGAAGACCCCAGGTATATTGGGACGATGCGGCTAATTCATCGAAGGAATTTGGCTCATGTGGATAGAAAGGGAACGCTAAGAGACTCACGACAATCCCTTTGTACACAGTTGCCATGATGAGCCCCATAAGGCTCCAGAAAGTAGCGAAATTCCGAAGATGTAAATTCCCAGGAATGTTACTGGCCTTCTCAAAAAATGCGGATACAATAAATTCAAGGAGTTCAATTTTTTTGGAACGTTTTTTCGCCGACCAAATTTTGGCATCGTTTAAGATCAACATAATTAAAAATCCCAAGAGGAACGATGCACTACAAGCTGCCCAGACGTTTGTACTAAATGGATGCAACACAGCCTTCCAGGAATATTCTGGAGGTTGTTTTCCCCTTGCGAATGATAGAACCATAAATTCCATAGCCCCAGCCATATCCGTGTATTGATAGCGGAGCCAGGTTTCTCCGGCGACGTAGCCGAGATCCGCTTTTGCATCGATGATATCCCCCATTATACCGTTCCAGCTTCCATTCTTCTGCAAATTCCCTGACCCACCCCCGCCCATAGAGGGAAACGGGATGGTCGTAAAATTAAATCGTTTCTCCAGATCTGTCAGGAATAACATCAAAGATCCACGTTCATAGTCGAAATTCCCGTTTGTAGTCTTTTTTAAACCGATGCGGGAAGGAGCACCCGTAAGCAACGAAATTCTTAATTCCAGCCCATGAAGCTGCTTGATTGTTTTTGGAAAAACACTTTCAACCGAAACCACATTTTTGTTAACATTCTGAAACACCAATTCAGGCTTACAAAGCATGCACACATTGAGCACTTGAAAGTTATCTGGCTCGACCAAAACAAATATAGATTTTGCAAATTTAAGCCGTCGTATCCGATTCAATTCATCCAAATCTCCGGAGCGTTTGCTGCTAATTTTCACAAACACATAAAAATCTTCATCGCGCTTTGACTCTGGGAAATGTTTCGAAGATAGTTGACGCTTCAGGATGTTTAAAATATTTTGTGTGTAATATTTGAAAGTCATGCTGACCATGGTACACACGATTGAAAATTTTTTGACATTGACATGCCATCGATTCCAGTTCACATAATGGCTGTTCTTTTTACTTACGTCTATATTTACATTGAGCAACATTCTCCTCATCGGCGAAAAATCTACCGGACTTACAATATTTTCTTCTAACGAAGTCGATGCGATTTGCAAATTCTCACAATATTTAATATCCGTTGAAATGATTAGATCTTCCAGGAACTGTTTGGCCTCAAACGTGGCCTCTGTATTTAAAAAACGCACTTGAATGGATTTATTGACTGCTAGCAAAAGCAAAGAAATTTTGAGGAACAAACCAGACATTTTTGACTTTTAAATTTCATTTGCCCAAATTGATAGAGGTTACATATGCTATCGGAGCTGAACGAATGATATCCGTGTAACTTTAAACCTCGGATTGAAGCGTGGGAAATAAGCGTTCCCTACATTCATCAATAATTTATTTCCGGTATGCATTTATAAGCAATTAACCTGATTGTCAATTGACTCCATTTTCCTGCAAAATTCTCTTTCAGAATTTATGCAACTTAAATGAACCCGCAAAATATTAACAGTAATATTTGTAATAGGAGCCAAGTGCTTTGCAGAATTCTAAATCCATTGTGTACCAAAGATGGGCACCTCGCCTGTAACTAGGCCTTGTAAAAAGGCAACTAGGAAGGAAGGAAAGCAAAACGGATAGGGTTTTAGGAAAGGAACTAGGAAGGTTGTAGAATTCATGTCAAAACTAGGAAATAGAATAGGAAGGCTGAGAATATGTAAAATAATAGGCAAGTTCATAGGAAGGGTGAGGGAATTGGAAGGATCCTAGGAAGGACTACCGGGAAGACATATTTGATGCTAACCAGCTGCAAGAGATGAAACTGGTTTGTATGATTTCTGCTAGTTATTTGTATTGGACCGTATAACGTTTAATAAACAACATATGAAAAAATAAACTGTGAAGAAATTCCACCCATATGGACCCCACTAATATTTAGACTTCTAGATTCGGTGTTTCCGTAGATGTCATGGTGTGCTGTGAACAGGGTTTACTTTTAGTACATCAATATTCTGAATGCTGCTAACGTTAAAATATATCTTCCAGAAAATCAATCCAAACTTGGAACTTATCAAGTGTTCGTCTATGGCCTATATACATTTTAAATGATGACAATTATCATATTTACCCGCTTATGTTAATGTATATTGTTTCTCAACGCTATTCGTAAAGAAATGTACAATTTTGACCAAACCGGCAAAGGCATACCCAACCAACTAAGGCTGAACAAAGGCAGTTCAGACTGAACTAGGCATTTTAGGCCCTACTAGGCAATTTAATAATCTGACAAGGAAATAGGAAGGTCAATTATATGCCCATTTTTAGGAAAAAGGAAATCAGCAAAAGTCCGGTTTAGAAAGGGTATTAGGAAGGAAAATCGAGATTACATTGTAGAGGTAAGGTTTCACGCGAGGAAAACCAGTTGCCCATCTTTGTTTTTGTACTGTATATGAGTAGCAAAGTTATAACTTGGATTAAAGTGTAGATATGAGGATCCATTTGAAGGAAATACGTTTAATAATTTTCAATGATATATAAAAACCAGGAATTAAAATTTCCTAGTGTCTCTTTCATGTAAATTACATATTTACTTATATGTAATTATATCTTGCTAAAAGGATAAAAATTATTTAACCTGATCGTTCATAAGTCACGTGCCCATACCTTCCGAAAAGCAAAGTTAATAAACGAATACAAGATTTAATGTACTATTTCTCCAGAGAAATACCCAGGAACGAAGATGCTACGAGTTATTATATTATTTCGAAATAATCATTGTCCATTGCCGAGGGTAACAAATAATTTCTAAAGGTTCGCCGACTAAATTTGTACTAATTCTTCTGGTAATAATTCATAATTTCTGAGAAATTATTGTCAATTACTAGACTGACATTTAATTAGGATAGCGTATTTATTGTGTGCTTGTATAGTTAGGCGCAAATACTAATAGTGTGATTGTGCATAGGATCCATTTAATAGGTAAGTTCAAGTTGCAATGCTTACCTTGTATTTTTTGAACGTTATTACTCCAAATCACTTTAAACGGTCATATGACATAAAATATGAAAAATAATAGTTAAATCCCGAACTTATGTACGTTTCTCATGTGTCATTTGTCTCCTGGAGCAAATTAATGTCTGAGCCAATTTTACAGATAATTTGTAACTAGTTCTGTTGTACTGATTGTGAGAGCAATTTCAGGAATTTAAAATAATGGATAACAAAATAACGGAATTTACATTTCAGCATCCTATCATGGACTTGTTTGTACACTTACATTTATTTTACCTTTGCTCTTTCACACCTGGAGATGACAGACGTTCGAGGACAACACAGTTGGGATAAAAATTTAGGATGCTACTTTAATTTTCCAAGTATCTACATACATATTTCAATAAGATATGGAATTGAAATCTATATCTGAATTCTCAGAGATTACGAATGAATCCCAAATTGGACAAAATAGATCCTTTTGGGAAACACCCGGTATTATCAAGTTCCCTTCAGAACCCGAAAAGACCTTCAGATTCAAGAAATCCAAGGACAATTTATTTTTGAGATTAATTTTCTTCTTATTTGAAATAGTGGAATAAATAATATCCCCAGGAAAAAAATAATTGGGAAGAAAATCGCTTTTCAGTAAATTTATTATTGCTTTCAAGAAGGTTGTGAGAATTGTCTCAAAAGTATTTTATTAAAATTTTGCTCAATACTATAAATCAGGTAATTATTATAGGTCATTGACTTTAGCGTCACAATCTGCTCCTGCCAGGTTTTAGTTAGCTATATATAGAAACGTACATACACATAATTATAAAGGACATTCAGAAATGTACAAAGTCTCTGTAAAAATGCTTTAGAATAGGTAAAAATTAATACTCTGAACCCCTGACCGTGAACTGATGAGAAAATAGTTCCAATTCACAAAAGAAGTGTATTCAATATTGCAGTACTACGAAATAATTATTAAGAATTATTACAACAACGTTAATAATTATATATATGCAGATCTGCAACTGAACCTTTTGATCTTCTGGATTTCACTCAAGTGTTAAGGGAAATAATTGAAGTTTTGAGATATTTATTTCACAAACGGAATACTCTCATGTTACTTTGACTGACGTAAATGCACACGGAAATGTTTCCGAGGTTTTTACAAAAGCGTAATTGAGTACTATCTGTTACCTGTAACACATGTGAAATTGTACGTGTTGACATTGAACGTCCTCACGTTATTCAAAATAATTTCCGGACTAAACCATGCATATATCACGGGGAATAAAATAAACTTTTTTTTGCTAATTGCAATTTATTTTAAATGACCATGTTGTGCTGCTCTGTAAATAATATAACCGTAGCTGTCGACGGACAAAAAATTCACAACTGGTTTCAAGTACGACTTACATTTAATTCGGAAATAGTTAATATTTTAGGCAAGAACGTAATTAGCCTTGTTGTCAGTACAAGTAGTGCTGTAATTTGTTCATTTTGTTTTGTTTTGTTCTCTTCGGAAATGAACAAAAGTAGAACAATTCGAGTTTTGTTTTGTTCACCGAGTTTTGTTTTGTTTTGTTTTTTGAACAATACGGATTGTTCAAAAAACAATTCATGTTGTTTTGTTCTACGGATGTAGAAGACGTTAGAAATTTGTGAAACTGATTGTTGTATGTTAGTACTAGAGCATACAGTAGTGGACTGATGTAAATTTGGGGGCGTACGAATGACGTTAAAAATAAAAACACGGGCTTTTACTAATTTTAGACGGATCTGTTTTACAACTCTTATTTAATACACTCATTAAACCTTTTGGTCATAGTTTCTAATGGTGTAAGGCATAAGGTAATTACATACATACATCCTGAAGGCCTGTAATGTCGTCATAGATATATATATATATATATATATATATATATATATATATATATATATAGACATCGTATATAGACATCGTATATCAACAAACGAGTGTGGTGGGTCTTACCTAGTGCCACCGATACGCATCTTTTGGGTTCGCCCTATGCTTTGATTGAATTAATAACCTATATTGTTTTTTATGGCTTAATCGTCTTTTATTTGTTGTCCTCCTGTCAACGCACAGTCAAACTATTTTGAATATTTGGGATCAAAGTTTATTGTGTCGAATCCGACTCATCTTTCAGCACTTTATTAAACAACAATACAAAATCGAATTTTAGCAGCGGAGGTTCGAGATATTTGTCCAAATAAGTAGTTGTGTCGAACAGAAATTGCTTTCGTTTATAATATCCGATGTACCCAACCACCGAATATCAGTACAGGTTGTGGTCATAGCAGGTAACAATTAATTACTCCATTGATCTCATTGTAAGATACGCGCTGTTCAATAACTTTAGATTGACCTTAAACATCTCCAAATAGTGCAAAGATGTTTTTTGGCCCAGCAGTTCAGAGCATCATTGATAGATAAAATATAAATAAAACCGAGCACTTCAATAGCTCCTAATGGTCATTATGATGTTATTTGAGTCATTATAAAGTGTATGCAAGGTCTACTTGTAACCTACCAAGGTCAAATGTAGGTCATAGGTCTATTTGTCACCCACCAACGTCCAATTTAGGTCATGGGCCTATTTGTAACCCACCAAGGTCAAATTAATATCATGGCCATATTTGTACACCACCAAGGTCAAATTAATATCATGGCCATATTTGTAAACCACCAAGGTCAAATTAATATCATGGCCATATTTGTAAACCACCAAGGTCAAATTAAGGTCATGGCCATATTTGTAAACCACCAAGGTCAAATTAAGGTCATGGCCATATTTGTAAACCACCAAGGTCAAATTAAGGTCATGGCCATATTTGTAAACCACCCAGGTCAAATTAAGGTCATGGCCATATTTGTAAACCACCAAGGTCAAATTAAGGTCATGGGCCTATTTGTAAACCACCAAGGTCAAATTAAGGTCATGGGCCTATTTGTAACCCACGAAGGTCAAATTAAGGTCATGGACCTATTTGTAACCCACCAAGGTCAAATTAAGGTTATGCGGCTATTTGTAACCCACCAAGATCAAATTAAGGTTATGGGCTATTTGTAACCCACTATGGTCAAATTAAGGTTACGAAAACTAATGTGACCCATCAAAAATGCGGTCATCTTCTTGCAACCCACTGAGGTTAAATTAAAGACATGACACTTCTTGTAGCCCACTGAGGTCAATTCAAAGTCATTGAACTTGTTATGACTCACTGAGGTCAATTTGAGGTCATGTTACTATTTGTGACTCACATAGGCCAACTTTAGGTCATACTGCTAGTTGTGACTCACAAAGGTCTATTAGAGGTCATATTTCTATTTGTGACTCACAGAGGTCTATTAGAGGTCATGCTGTTAGTTGTGACTCACTAAGGTCAATTAGAGGTCATGCTGCTAGCTGTGACTCACTAAGGTCAATTAGAGGTCATGCTGCTAGCTGTGACTCACTAAGGTCAATTAGATTTCATGTTATTTTTGGTCACCTTTTCAAACTCAAAAGTTATTAGTCGCTACCCACGGTAGCCACGTGGTTTGTTTGTTATAGTTTTGTTTTATCTTATCGCGCTTTTGTTTTGTTCTAGTTTTGTTTTTTCGAAAACGGATTTTGTTTGTTTTGTTTTGTTCAAAAAACAAGAACTGAACAAAAGAACAAACAAAACGCGAACAATATTACAGCACTAAGTACAAGGTCAAAATAAGCCCAGAATTCTTCCCTTATGTTAAGCATTGGAGGAAAGTTCTAGCAGTAGCAGACCCACGTTGCACCCCCACCCCTCCCCCCAATGTTCTTGCTCCAATCAGCTTCAAGTCACTCATTTAAAATCAAATTCATGTTTGGGATTGAATGCAAAATAACTATGAATGTTTTCATTTTTGAAATGCGGAATTGCAATGCATGAATCTCAGTTCACTTCCCCCATCAAATCACATCTACTTTCATTTACAAAATAATTGTATAAGAATTTAATAATTCATATTTCGTTACATAAGACTCGGAATAAATGGCAAAGCAACATGTAACAAGTACGTTGATATGGTGTGAATGACAGGAAACATTAGCTGTTGAAGTTTTAGACAAAAATGAACCAGGCAGCTTTATTTTTCGAATTGTTTTGTGTAATTCGTATACACGGAATGGATAGATCTCCTGGAATCTCATGAACTAAAATTGCACAATATTTAAACGAAATATTTAATTTTGGGAAATCCACTTGATCAAGTACATATGTTCCAGACCATATAGGATGATTAAATGAAAAGTTCAGAGATGAATTCACTTCTATAACAGGTGTGGATATGTGTAGATAGTACAATCTGAAAAATAAAAGTGGGGAAATTTTGTCTGCCCATGTTAATAATTACACTTACATAGTTGCCTTTGGACTTCCAAGGAAGCTTTCACAGAACTGTCCCAAAATATTTCAAATTACATTCAGTTAATCGCTCCACATACTTTCACTTTCACACTTTGATTATATTGCGATGTTACAAGAAGCAAAATACTTAGTAATTACAGATATGTTACAATTTATTTAACGTTTTTACCCATCCAAAACATGATTGCGTACGTGCTAAAAAGAGTAGGCGTGAGGAATGAAATTGTTATTGAAATAATTAGAAAGGGTTGTAAGAAAATCATAATGTGAATTTTACTCATAGCCTGTGCGAACCTGGGACATGAAAATTTTGAAGCCTTTTAGCTCACTAGATCTTATTTGTAGTAGTTACTATACTATCATTCATTTTCAGCGTCTTGCAACAACTCAGCCCATTAATACTGTCCGATACATTTCAGTATTATCGAATGCACTAGGGCTCGTACTAACATTGTCGTACATATCTCGTCCTCCAATTAGCTATGATGTTTTCTGTTTTTGTGTCAATCGGTCTCTGATGGATCGAAAACCCTCCTGCGTACTATTTATTTCGATTACAGGCCCTCGCTTCTCTTCGTTTGCAATAATGCAGTACTCTGATATGCCTGAAGCATAATTTGTTGCCAACATGGGATTGTCCCAAATGTGGGAAAAACTGTCTGTCTCCAGAAACGTCAAAAATCTAATTTCTATTATCAAAATGTCAGAGGAGTAAAAATTGGTGCAGTGTTCTGTACAACCTTGTCACATGCATTTGATTTGAATGACACACGCACATTTAACATCCTACGAAAGAAATCAAGGTTGGAGGGATGTTTTTCGTTCACTTTGGCTTGTCTTTTTCTTCCAAGAAGAGTTTGTGTTTATTTCAAAAGTTTTGGCGGCAAAACATGTTTAAACAACTTGTATGATTTAATTTTAAATTACAGACAAAAAATTAACCATAGCTTAAAATAAAACAGTGTATTATTTCGTCATATCAGGACAGCTGGATGGCCGGATGAGAAAAAATTTGTTTAAACATTTTTGGCACGAGCATGAGAAAATGTACTGTTCTTCTAAGCCTTTTCCTACGGAACACCGTGATACTTTCAATGGCGTCCAGATTTTACTGAGATTGAGGGGGTCGGATTTTCAATGTACGTTTAATCGCACATGTTTGGAGATGAACAGCATTTAATTTTGATATTGAAAAAATTCAAACGAATATTCTTTAATTGATGCGGGAGGAGCGATTTCGAATTTGTTGTAATTTTTGTACAAACTTCCAAATCACTTGCAAGATATGTTAATGAGCATTAGATCATTATGTCATTTATGAGTAATCCATCGTTTCAAATAGTATTCTGAGACAGTTCTAGTTACACTTTCGTGGAATTTACAATAAAGTCCTTAAAACCTGAGTCTTGATATTTGAAAATCGATTAGAATTTCTTAATACGATGTAAAAAATAAATCTTCCAAATATTTTCGCACATAAAAACTAAACCACTCAAAATGGTTCCCGCAAATAGAATCGCAAAGGCACCTTTAAAATTTTTAAGGGTAAGAATATCCCGTTGTAAGATCCCAAGTTCCATGAAAATCCCTTTCCCAGCTGAAGATTTGCTCTCCCGAAATTTCTGCCGGCGTAAATTTTCGTAGTCCATTTGAATCCACTTATCCGCCAAGCCCGAGTCCACTGTTTTGCCAATAGCCCAACGAAACGTTTCCAAGAGGTAAGAGCGCTTCGGTAGCATCGGCCCCACCGGGACGAAGAATTCCCGAGATCTCGCCAGTGACAAGTCACTGTTCCCAAAACGATCGGAGAAGTTCTTCAAAATTGCGTACTCTGCCATGGTCCCATAAGTAATGCAACTGAATTGGGATTTCAAAGCTCGATTGTAACATTTGATTGGATCCGGGACGAGTTCCATTTTAGACGCCAGATGTTGCATCGTTGGGTTTGAGGAATATTTGAAAAGATCATACGCCAATCCTCCATAGAACTGCAGACCCCAAAGGTATTTGGACGATGCGGATAATTCATCGAAGGAATTTGGTGCTGGTGTAAAAAAAGGGAACGCTAAGAGACTCACGACAATCCCTTTGTACACAGTTGCCATAACAAGCCCCATAAGGCTCCAGAAGGTTACGAAATTCCGAAGATTTAAATTCCCGACAATTTCACAGGGTCTCTCAAAAAATGCCGAGATTGCAAATTCAAGTAGCACAATATTTTTGGAAGGTTTTTTGATTCCCCAGATTTTTGCATCGTTTAAGATCAACATAATTGAAAATCCCAAGAGGAACGATGCGCCACATCCGATCCAGACTTCCAAACTGAAAGGAAGTAATGCAGCTTTCCATGTAAACTCTGGCAATGGTTTCCCTCTTGCAAATGACAGGACCATAAATTCCATTGCCCCTGCCATGTCCGTGTATTGATATCGCAGCCAGTTTTGACCCGCACAGAAACCGATGTCCGCTCTCCCATCGATGACATCGCCCATTGCTCCGTTCCAACTTCCATTTTTAAGTAAATTCCCTGAGCCACCACCCCCAATTGATGGGAATGCCAATGTGGTAAAATTAAGCCTCTTTTCCAGCTCCAACAGTACAAATTTGTACACCCCTCTTTCTAAAACAAACCTCTCTTCGGCGACTTTCTTTAAAGCAACCCGCGAGGGGACGCCTGTGATTAGCGAAACTTTTAATTCCCGTCCATGAAGATTCTTCAAACTTTTCTGAAAAATACCTTCTTTTGAAATATCGTCAATAAAAATATTTCTATATTTCTTGGTCACAGAACATATCATGCACAAATTTTGTACTTTAAATTTGTTGGGGCTAATCAAGACAAAAATTGTTTTTGGTAATTTAAGATCCTCAATAATTTTCGACTCAGTTGAATCCTTTGGCGTTTTCTTATAAATTTTAATAAACACATAAAAATCTTCATCTCGTTTCGCCATTTCATGGTGTCTTTTAAAAATAAGATTACTCAGTTGCTCCGAAAGTCCTTCCGTATAAATATTGAAGATCACGAAAATTACGGTACATGGTACTGAGTATTTTTTAGCATTAAAATGCCACCCATATTTTAATGTTATTTCTTCTGAATCGGTCCAATTCTTGCTCAGGACAATTTTTGAGAGGATCAAAATTTGCTTCATTGGGGAATTGATTTTGTCGAAATTCAAAATCTTGTTTTCTGCTGTGTTGCTCCGAACGCAAAGAATTTCACAAGACTTAATATCCATCCTGGTGATTATGGATTCCAAAAACTGTTGACCTTCGAGGGCAGCTTTTAATTCAGTTTTTAAATTCAACTCACTTCCTTGCAATGTTTTTAAGAATATAAACAGGAGTAGCGAGAATTTAGTGCTAATATCTCGCATTTTTAATGGTATTTGCTTGAAATCTTGGGTTAATTCCTGTTTATCGATTTGACCATACTGTCATTCCTAGTTCGAGGTTTGTCTGTTCTTGCCAATCACGAAGGAGTAAAATCTACTCCTCATGAAGAGATACTATAAACGAGTGGCTGTTTACGAGTTCAACCTGACAGGTCATAAAAATACAAGTAATTATTAAAATTGCTAAATAAATACCCACCCATTTTATTTCCCGTTAAATAAGACGCAAATTTGGGACCTGATCACGGGCAATTCGTCCAATAGGCCGATAATTAAATTTGTCATTTAATGTAGCGATGACAATCGGAGCTAGCACACAAGCATGTACATAATAAATAAACAGCAGCATGTGCCCTCCCAACGGTCTGAATCATCATTTGATTTTAGATAATTCCTATAAATGCTCCTACAGCCTTAGCTTACTGGAACAGGTAATTTTGTATTCCGTAGTTCAAGAATCAGATTATAATGAGTTATATATAATAATTTGATACTGCAATTTAGTCCTTTAGTCAATTGTTATTACACCATCCACTGAACAACAAGGAGCTGAAACGCAATTCTATAGCTTTTCCTTGTACCCTTCCGTTCAGCCAGGATTAAATTATCTGATACTAAAAGGAATATGACTTTGATACAGCAGTGCACTTTCACGTGCTCACAAAAAGGGTCAAGGAAATTGTGAGAGATTTAGTCACAAGAACGAAACTGACAAAAATCCGAAAAAGGTAGATTTTTGTTCTTTTTTTTATTTCATGGCAAATATGGCAGTTGTAAAAATATTTCAAAATACTCACCTTGTTGAAAATTTGATGGGGATTCATTTGCGTCTAATATGAACAGTCCAAGTAAAAAATATGGCTTCAGGGCCCAAAATTGTGGAACATGGTAATTTATTTTTCCAAAAGGGTTTCTTCAGAAACAAAAATTTTTTCTTTATTTAAATCTAACTTAGTTTAAGGTTCAGAGCAAAAACACTCAACGCAGAGACGTGTAAAATTGCTCCCTGCAAAGCCCAGAAACTTCAAAACCAACGTGCGTTAAAAATTTACCTTGAAAAAATTTTGTATTGAAATAAAAAACTGCTGAATCCAAAATTCGTAAAAAATTCCGACTCCGCCTCACGTTCACAACCCCTGTGACCGGAAACATTGACCGAGGTCAATGAAACAAATTTTATAAAATCTGCGAACGTATTTGCTTCAAACTGGGGGAATCAAATATTTCATGAGTTACTTAATTGTACGATGCTCAACTCTTTGAATTGTTAGAGACCCAATTAGGTTCACCAATTAATAGCGTAATTCTGGGAGGTAAGGGTTTAATTGTTAAGGAGTGTAGTATTTGGGTCAATAACCGGAAGATTTAAAATTAAACCAAAATACAGCGATTTTATTGATTGTACTAAAATACCGAGAAAATTATTTCGCATTATTTCAGCAAATTACAAAATTGTTCAAAACATTGCTCGAGGGTTCGCAGATTTCCCTGGGATTTCCTGTGCCACGTCCCAGTGCTCCACAATTGTTCCACAATCCAGCCGGAAAATGTCCACAATGGCAAGGGGCTTGTTCCGATCATCTTCGGTCTTCACATGAAGGTAGACCAAATCACAGTCCGCCACGGGGCGGAAAATCTGGAAAGGTACCACCTTGCTTGTGACAATATACTCCATAAAGGGTTTCTTCCCATCTCCTATGTACGGATTATGTTGGAGGATATCGGGGTCATAGTAAGCGTCCACAACACTGAAATTCCGTAGGACAAAAACTTGACTGTAGAAGTCCAAAACGACCTCCTTATTTTTTTCTGGGGAAAATTTACAGCGGTCTCGGGATTCAGGACATTCGACAGGTTGACAGGCAGAAGAAGGTCCCGGTCCGTGACCGGCTTTTGCTAACTCACTTTGAGCCAACGCCCCAATACGCTTAATTATTGACGGGCGCTTTGCCCAGTCACGCCAATTAAATGGCTCGGTTGAAGCAACGGCTGACGCGGAAATCACTGAAATAAATACAAAGTCAAATGTGATGCCACATTTTTTTCCGGGGACCCTTAAATTTTAATCCTTGCTTCGAAACCTTAATGGGGAATTTTGTACACAACTCAGAAATACAAAATTTAGGATTTTGTATGCACAAAATAAATCAAACTTGAATGGAATTTATGCTCAATTTTAAATGTAAAAAAAATTAACTCTTTCCAGGGGGAAAAATCAGGGAAATCTTACCTCCAAAAATTGCACACAAAATAATGCCCCTCATCTTGACGGAACTTCTATTTTAAGACTGAGGCTATTTCAATGTAACTCAATTGCTCTAATCTAGCTTTTATATCCGTTGGAAAGATTTTCTCATAAAATCTCAGGAATTGGAGCTGCTCCACAAACTCAGGATTTTTTTATATTTCGTATGCATTTTGTCCAGAATCTATTCGGACGTAGTTTAGTTTTAAAATGATCTTTTCACAATTATTGGAGCAACCCTTAAAATGCACTAAATCCCAGGAAGACAGTTGTAAAGAGCCTCTACATTATTCCAATTTATGATAGCTCCTCTTGTAATTATTCCTATACGGAGACATACACAAGCCTTCAGATCCTATTGCAATAATAGCATGACCAAGGCTAATGAACATGTGTACATACATAATTATGTAAGTATGTAAATATTTAAAAAGGAACTTGACATATGTCAATGATGTAGAATTGACAGAATAAAAAATTGTTTGTATTTGTTCCGCTTTAAAAATCACACATTATATTTACTAGCCCCTGGATCGTCTATCTCTGTTGGCAATACAAATAATTATTAGAAAACTACGCAGAAGAAAATAAAACCTGAAGTTACAAGCTTTCAACCGGATGGGATTTTTTTGTTCATGTGTTAAGCATGGTTTTAATTAACGAGCGACAGTCGAGCTTAAAAGCACAGTGTATTATTATTGTCCATGCATAAGAAATTCCAGAACCTTTTTATCTCATGGTGGGGGGAAATTATATCCATAGCCTTTTGCACATATGTACATATGTAATGTACATATGTACAGTGTGTTTACCCCTAATGAGCCTATTCAATTGTAAGAGACAAATGTCTCTTACACTTCAGATGCGCTATTAGATGTGGCTTCACACAGTGAATTCCTCCTATTTGTCTGCATTTACATTTTTTTTGTTATTTGGGGAGGGCTCCCGTCAACAAAAATATTATTTTTTGTCAGTAATTAAATAAAAGTTATTTACTCAAATTTCCTTCAAATGGCTGGGGAATTTTGAACTTTGAGCCTCCCACAGACTCTGAACCTGCATAGGTAATAATAATTATAGTAGATACCTCCAATTTACATATGTATCTATATCTATACAGAAAATATTTTTTTCCTAAATAAAAAATGTTTCCCAGTAATTAAAACATACATTCATAACCGTCGGATTTTATTCCTTTCTCAGAAATTTTGAGCGCGAGATATAATATACACTGTAATAGCGCACGTTTGCACATATAAGAATACCTTTATTAATTTAAGCAACGAGCCATATAGTGTAAGAGAAATGCCTAATTTACTCACATTTCCATTTTTGTATCATCCTTCAGTGAATCCCGTCCTATCTCCCTCACAATTGGAAGTGAGTGTTTACTTGAGAAAAATAAAAATTACGTAAATCTCCTTGTTTTTTTAATACTCCCACGGACAATCCAATTCCTTGTTTTTTATATACGGCTTCTGTATAGCTCTATTTTATGAACATCCTGGGACTCAGGGAGGCTCATCAGCTGGCCTCAAAAAAGTACTCCCTACACAACAAATATCACAAATTAACTAAAAAATGCATCGACCGTGAAAAACAAACAGTGTGGAAATGCACATTTTAGTACATGTTTACAGATACAGCATATATCTAATTACATATGATTGGTATCTGGAGGAGTGACTTTTGAGAGGCACGTGGGGTACGTATGTACATATGTATATAGAGCTTCGAGCCATGTGTCCAATTGTAATAAGTAATGCACGAGCTGAAATAATAAATCTAGTCATCTTTGTCGGACTTTTTCCGAAAGGAGAGGGCGAGCCTTTGATGGGAGTCACAATTATGGATATATATGAATATTATTCTACCACATAGACACCTTTGAACTTTCGAGAGGAACCTCGGAGAGAGCTCCCTCACGCTTCAGTTCTCTTATTTAACAATGTGTGGAAATTGGAAATTATGTAAATTCTGGGGCTATACCTGGAAAGACTTTTACTCCTTGTGTTTACAAATTTAAAGGTAATTATTATTCCAATGGGCGTTTTATATAAAATATGTCACCTCTGTCAAATCCAATAATGAGACATGTTTATTAAACATGGCTATTTCATATGGGTCAGATATTTATCAATATTTTATATCTGATTTTGTGGGGCTGAAATGCACTCATACTCTTTGACCTGAAGGGAATGTTTCTGTAAGAAATAATTATTTGGGAAGGTTCCAGTGTGTAAATGAACCACAGTGTTAATTTCCCATCTCATAAAACAGCATTCAAAATTAGATACCCCTGTTTAATTTCGCTGAGTCAAGGAGCACTCTCTTATGAAAATAACCGCAGTGGAAGGGTCCTTGAGATAAAAGCGTCAAAGCGTGTAACAAATTCTGGTGTATGTACATACATAGATAAATGTGAGCAATTCCTGGAGGAAAAAAGATCCTCAAGGGCGGTAATAATAATTACTGTATCCATAGTTCATAACGTTGGATTTTATTCATGTATATTTATTAATTCATTTTTTCCAAATCAGATAGGAGCCCAGTTACATATTATAAAGCTACATTTATCAGAGGCTTGTCATGTGCTGGACCACGAAGTGTATATTTTCTTCCAGTTGATTATACTGTACTGCAGGATCCGTATATGCTATGGCCTTGTGCTGGGGGCAAAAATGTAATGGGGATTCATTCAAATCAATATGAGCATCTTCCTGGAAGGGAATTACCCCCTCAGGACCACCAAAAATATGAGACAGGATGGAAATAAAGCAATAATATATTTACATTTACGTCAGCCCTTTAAAACAATTCATGAGGAATTGCTCACATTTTCGAATCCTTCGGGAGTCACTTTTGACTTGGGAAGTTGAAATAAAGTGGAGATGAAAGGTTCGAGGAAATGCAAAAATCTGGAGGTATTTTATGCAAAAGTGGGTAGAATAAATGATAAATGATCATCATCAAGATGAAGATCTAAATGTTTCTCTATACATATCTTTATTTTCGCTCCTGGATCTAAATTTCCACAAGTTTGTCCTCTATTTTGAGCCGGTCATAGATACTTTTTACTGCCCACAATTTTTAACACAGGGGTAAGTTGTTGGAACACTTATCATTGAAATGTGGTTAAAATACCGGTCCAAAAAAAACATCCTAAGTAAATTTGAAATTTGGATGAGACTCGAAACCTTTCAAAATTTAAATTTTTACAAAAATCCAGCAGTTCTAGCTCCAATCCATGTATCAATAGCCGTATCAGTAGTTTTTATGGAAGGATGATGGAACCCGTTCTGTTATACTTCAGATTTGGACTGTCATCATAATATTATTCTTCTGATGAAAGATAATTTTTTTTCCTGAAAATAATTCTTGCTATTCTTATAAAGTACATAGTGTGTGAGTTTAGTTTTTGCCAATGGTTTCTAATGGGAAATTTATCTTTATGGGAAATGATCTGGGCTGAGCCCAGGAGATCTTCATAAGCTAATGTGATCACGTCCACACTGGAATTTTTTGCACTTGGGTCGTGTTTGTTCCTCCTGAAAGGGTTGCTTTAAGCATTAAAAACTATTTCATGATTTTATTATAGTTTTAATATCTAAATTGTAATAATTTTTGCTTCCCTATCTAAGCTATAATTTACCAGTTTTTTCCCACGGGGTAATAAACAGTTTATTTTCCACTTTTGCAAATGATTATGCAATGTCTAGTATTTTCCAGTCCATTCGTTGTTATTATAATAATTATTTTAGCCTTGACCTTCATACCTTCAGGATTTGAGTGTTTACAAAAATTTGCAGTATGGATTTATTTTTGTATTTTTTTATGGGAGATGAGCTCTTAGCAGAGATTCACTTGGGATGTTGGGATCAATCTCCTTAGATTTACCTGTTGTGAATTTGCTTTAATTATTTAGAAACATTCAATAACAGTAATAATAATAATTATTATTTCTATATTTTCCTCAGGGATGCTTCCTCAATAGTTTACGCTCAGGATCCGATACAGCCTATACTACGGACACAAATCCAGTTCCAAAATTCGTCCTAATAGTTTTGAGCTGTAGGATTTACAACTGTGGCTTTTGGCAGAGATAAGAATCATTCAACATTCAAAACCGTTACATTTTAACTTTTGCCAGGGATTAGGTCCGTTCAGGAGTCAAGGATCTAACTCACTATAGGGAAGACTTACATAAGTAAGAGTGTTAAAATGCCTGTGAAGGCATGATAATTGAGTGAGGGACTCATTCCCCTCGAAATATGTGACAATAGAAATAAATAAGAGGAAGGACTACTGGAAATCCTGGATTTGCATAGAAATCCTCCCTGGTTTTGAACCATGTTGTGGAATCCCCCCGCGCAAAAACTATCACCAAAGGAAATTAAGTTTCTCAGCAAGTGCCAAACCCTTGTTCACACATCTTTGAAAATGACGGGGAAAGATAGCTTTGGTCCTGGCTTGGACAGCATGGAACGACACCAAGCCCCTGTTGGGAATTAGTCTTTCGGAAGAGGAAATCTTCCGTGGGATTCCTCCTCCTTTACAGTGAACCCCAGTTCCAGGAGCATCTGTCTTTATCTAGCTCCAACAAATTCTAACCCCAGCGAAGGGAGATTCTCCCCAGACGACAAAAATTAACATCCTCATAAATAAGAAACTTCAAATGTTTTTGTCCCCATGGGAAAAAGACCTTGGATAAAGAGATCCGTTACAGCCTCAGTAGGATTGTACAACATGTAAGAAAAGTGATTACAAGGCCCAACTTCCAACCCCCTCCATTTGATACCCACTTTGCATAGCAATTCCAGAGCCTCGAATAAAATTCCTGGGAAGTGTTTGCAGAAAACGTGAACCCGTACAGAGTAAATGTGTACCATGGTCAAATAATGTTATTTTATGGACAGACTCTCCAAACTTGAGATAGTTCAGGAGTTATAGTTCCTATGTACATACGTTCGGACCGGCCCTACAGATTTGAGTGCAAACAGTTTCCTTCAATGGGGTTAAATGGGAGAAGGAGAAAAAAAATCTTTGAAATCTAGCTCTTTTCTCATTCCAGCTTTAAGTGTGGGCGCATTCTACATAAATTTGTATATACGCTTGTATCATGTATTTATCTACATAAATAACTGGAAATGAAACTCTTGGCAGAAAATTGCCTAAAATTCCATCAAATTTTTCCCCCTGGTGTTGGCATCAGTTATCTGTAAATACTTCAACCTATTTCAAAATATTTGGTATTATTGGTAAATCCTTCCGGGGAAAAACTTAACAATAGTTTTTCCAAAAACTTCCCTCAATTCTGTAAAATGTTCCGTCAAGACTGCATTTTTTTTTGGTACGGAGTGAATTTGAAATCAAAGAAATTTTGTTGACATTTCTGTGTACATTTTTGAGTTCTGTTACAATAGACATATGAGACTGGGACGGGAGGAAAATGTCCCATTCAAATAAACTTCTTACGTCTGACTTTGAAAGGAGGGCTATTATTCCTTGGGTTTGAATTGGTTTTTGATGGGAATGTCAAATCATACAATGGGACTAGATATGTGACCTATATGTTACACATGGAGTTTATTTTTGCTACAGCCTGTGTTACTGAAAGTCTATGACTGTGTGTTATTGTTGACAATTATTCTAGGGGTCCTAAGGGTACGTACATATTTTGGAAGGGCACTTTGTATCGGATGAGATTATTGGGTAGAATTTCATATGGTTTTGCAAATTTGACCTTGCTGTCATATATGTGAGTCGCATGCGGAAGTAGTTCCCGCAGTAGGAGTAGTTTTTGCTCCTATAATATTATTTATTACCAATAAATTATGCTTGCAAGGAGCAACCCCATCACAGACGGGATTTCCTTTGGGGATCGCATCCAAAAGATTCTTTCCAGTGGGATGTGAGACAAATGTAGATAATGGAAATTGGGAACTGATAAGGGTCAGCTCAGCCTGTGCTTTTAATGTTCTTATACTTATATACAAAAGTTTGGGCTATTCGCATGGGATTCCTGAACCTTACCACTTATATTTTTTTTAAACATACATAGATATGTTTTATGCATAAATAGATATAGCATCGGCTAATGTATGCGTTTGCCAATCTGTAGTACTGGGGGTAATTTAATGCTCGTGCCCTTGGTCATAGACCACAGGAATTTTCTTTTGATTTGGGAATTAAATCCCATCCCCTACCAAACAGGGAATGGCCCCAAAGGGACAGTTTGAACTGGTTCAGGAAGGCAGGACAGAAATTATGCTGTAAACTTTGACTGTAGAAATTCTCAACTGTTAAGCCTCAAAATGAATTATTTGAAGAGGGTTTTCAGGAACTAGGGAAGCGCAAAGGTACAAAAACTTGGTTCCTGTTCCTGTTCCTGAACACGAACCCATAAATACAGGTACAAATATTATGTTCCTGTACCTATGCTAAACTTTTGCAGGTACAAATTTTCCGTTCCTGTACCTGTTAACACATCCAAAATCTTGAACCTGTTCCTGAAAATGTACCCGTTCCTGAAAAGTACCCAAAACGTGTACCCATTCCCAAAAGTTATGCAAGTACCCGGGTGCGTCCCCGGGTACTTTAGTTTAAACCCATGAATTTAAGCTAAACGTTTTTGACTATTTGTTTTGCTTTTTCTCATAAATAATTTCATTGTTCCTGCATATTTTTATACTATAAAATAATTATTGTACCGTAACTTGTTCATTACTTTTAAAGTCGGAAAAGCAACTTTACTTTTAAGCTTTTTTGCTGCTAATTTTATTTTCGTAAATGCTTCCGAATGTTTCCAGTGGAAATAAATAATTAATTTTTATTAATACCTTTATATTACAATAAAATCTACCTGCAGTAATCGCACTGGAATTTTAGATTTTTCTTGTCATATTTATAATGACTGTACACGTCAGACCTTTGTTTTGAGTTCACATTTTCTTCTGTATCACTATTGTGGTCACTATCAAGATTTATTTCAATGGGATTGTTTGCTTAATCCATGTTTAAACTGAAATAATTACTTTAATGCAAAATAAGTCCAATGAGGTAATTAGTTTTAAAGCAACTAACGAGCATGGCAAATGATATTCATAGCCATGCATGTACAATTTTCGCATTCTTATAATCAGGCCATGCTCAAAATTCATTTCGAGCGTTCATTGGTGCTTTGGAAATGATTGAAGTTCAAAAACCTCAAAGTACCCGGGTCCACATGTTTAAATATGGGTCATTCAACAGTGTGGACCTGTTCCTATTGGGAACACACAAACAGGAACGACTTTCGTTCCTGTACCTGTTTGTGACTGTGGTCACGGGTTTCTGGGTACAAAATAAAAGTATACCTGTATTGTTCCTGTTACAATTGGGAACTTTTAAACTGTACCCATTTTGGACCTGTTCCTGTTCCTGTACCCAAATACCCGGGTTGGTCCTGTTCCCATGAGCTTCCCTATCAGGAACGGTCAACGTTTTCACACGTTCCTAATGTAACAGCACATTTGAGGCTACTCATACAGTAATAATTTTGAACTTGGTTTCTTGTACAAAATTCTTGACGATTCTCCTCTACGTTTCTTACAGTTCCAAGATTTTCTGTGGGAACATTCATTGTGGTGTGAAGCCTTGCTAGGAACTGCAAGAGAGTCAAATGATCATGAATTCGCTACCATGGCTGAATTCAATTTATTTAAAACTTATTACGGTGTTTTAAAGTGTATTTTTAAAGACTCAAAATTTTGGGGGAAAAAAATTGTTAAAACTCCTCGAGTACTTGTAAAATGTGGCTGGTCAGGGAGGTTCGCTCATAGCAAAGCTGAGGCTTCAGAGTAAAAGACAAAACATTAAAATTGATTTTTTTTCATTTCCATACCTTAGTCTCAGGCTTTGTATACAACAATATAGTGTCAGATTTCCCCGACAGTAACCCATCCCATTCCAGGAATTCCTCAAGAGATGAGAGACTGAACTGAAGGATTAAATGTTGAAAAATAACAATCTGGCTCACTCCGTGAGGAGGATGCTTTATAACTCGAGTATCCAACTCTGAAGCGTATGAATGCCCACACATGCAATAAGTGATCTTTCGTAGAACTCAACAAACCTTTTTTTTTGCAGTGTTTATCAAAAAGAACTATTCCAAGAATGAAAATAAACCCAGGGCAAAAAGCTCCTTGTCTAACATTTCGACGCGAGGTAAATAAAAGTCCAATCTGTAGATAACGATAGAGGTTGCTCTCTCAGAACACCCCTATAAGAGCTACAAAAGCTGACTCTTATAAAAACTGATGCTCTTAAAAGGAAAAAAAGTTCACATTTTTGTAAGCGGGATATTTTCAAATAATTTGTTTAAATATAGATTCTAGCCCATTACAGATATATGGCATTGTATCTACCTACGCTATTCAAATACGAAGGTTATTGCTGAATAGTTGCTAAAAAAATTTAATATTCGATCTGGAGATGTTTACATTACGAAAATAGTCTTTTCATAGCCTTAATGGGATCCACGAGGAGATGTTCCCATTACTAGAAGCGTAGATTTTATAAGATACAGATTATAAAGGACTAGTGGGAATCAAATTCTGTCAATTAATGTTACACTGTATACTGCACTGTTTGCAAAAATTCCTATATGAATAATCTAAAAAATTTTTACTGTTTTTTGTAACATTTATTTATTTTTGTGAGCAGAAAAATGAATATTGGAGTATAACACGTGTCCGAGGAATTTTGACCTGGTCTATGAAATTTTGTATCCAAACTTTTTTGAGCACGTTTGTCATTATGAGCAAGAGGGGGAAGTTTTTGGTGAATCAACATGTGCATACACAGCCTGTAATAATTGACAATACAAACTACAGTATTTGTGCCTTAGTTTACTTTCGTACTTAAGTCCTTTTTTTAACAAGAATTCCTCAGAATATCCTTTTACTGTAAAGTCAAGGGTACTCCGTTAGTTTGAATTTTAATAGTCAGTTGTAGCTTTCATAATGGAAGAGCTTGTTATATATATTCCCCAAATCCCAGTGCGAATTACCCTTCAAAACCCATTCAATTATCCCCCATCTTTCGTCCTGCATTCAATAAACTCAGCCAGACTTGCACAATTCAATAGGTCTGATTGTGAGTTGTGAGGCAAACTCAAACCTATACTTTCACTCTGGATTTACATATTTGCTGAGGTTTGTCAAGGTTGCATGTATTCTAGTACCTGATCCATTATTAAGCTATGAATCTAACGTGTCAACAGGAGTTTAAACCATTTCACCACACCAGACTTTGGCAAGGCTCTTGTTATACATTGAAAGGATTTTTATATAAAATTGATTCGTGTCCTCTTGTATTAATTTAAGGTTTAATATTATATAACAGGCCTTTAGTAACCAATGAAATAAAAGTTATTGCCCCTGAATGTTGAAAAGTAACTACACAAGGGAAATTTGGCAAAAGAAAAAAAAATATGCTAAAAGTGGCAAAATGCTCAGACCCATGAACACGACTCTTTAACTTGTTTTTAATTATTAGCCTTGCTTTGATGTGGTCAACTTGACTATATTTTCTTAATTCATATGAGAGTCTTTAATGGCAATGGGAGCAACGATTCCCAAAATGAAATAGTTTGAGCAATGCTGTGCACAAATGGCTGAATTCGTGGAATGTTTTTAAATTAAGCGTAAAATTAAATATTGAAGTGCTTGTTGGGAAATTTAATACTTTTAATTTGGAAGATAATATTAAATTGGAATAAATATTGCTGTATTTGTATAATTAGCTATTATTGCAGCATTTACCCTAAATTCCAATTGTTTGGGCCTAATTTGGACCTGTTTACAATTCCTTAGCAATTTAAAAGTTTTTTTTGGTTATAACGAATATTTGGTTCCCCCAAATTATGAACTGTTCAGCACTGGCTCTCATGGTTAATGAGCTGTTAAGTCTTGGTTCCACACCAATTGTCAATTAGGTAAGAGGTGAAATAAATTATAGATTGCGCTTAGATCGGAACAAATGATTTGTTGATATTGGGAATGTATGTACATAGAGAAGGTTCAAAAACTTTCATTTAAGAAAAACAACAAGGACCGACACTCCTTAAAGAACAATGTATTTTTTCTATTCAGACTAAGCAGATCAGGAACGTATAACTAATTACTACAATTTTTCGGAGTAGAAATCCTAACGTGTCAATTTTGCAAGTCCGGCGTTTGTGATTGGGGCCAAATTTACCATTACATATGTTCTAGATTAAATGCATGGGTTTAACATCCATGTTACATTGAACTGTTACTAATTACTAATTGCTGTATCTACTTATGAGTAACCCTTGGCCCATGCCCACTCGGGACCAGGATTAGATTGTGTGACCTACATTACCCTCCATCTCACCGTAGTTAAGCCAGGCTTCTGATTCTTTTTTACAAACAGCGACACCGCTTGGCCATTAGTACAGATGATGTGGGTTGTTAATTTCTGTGTTGCTCAGAGTCAATTTCCAGGCCTATAATGACACACATTTTAAGTGAGTGCAACGGCCTCTCAATCATGAGTGTGAGAGTTGTAGCAATCAATTCTAATCCGATCATTCAAAGTTAGTGTGGGTTCCTTCATTTGCAGAATTTTCCCTGGCTAACTCCATCACCGTACCGTTTGTTCAAAGCCAATTTAAAATGCTGGCACGCCTTGGCACTAAACTGCGTCTTTGCATTCTCACCCTCAAATGTGATTATGGCAGAGTCAGTCAGTAATGGTGTGCGAATTTGGGTGAAGCTAGTGCCAGGAGTTAACGCATCCTTATACCAGTAGCTTCCGGAACCGTTTCTTGCTCAATATTTTGTGAAGCCGAATTCGGGGAACCAGTTTCAACTATTGAAATACAATACTACCTTACTTAATCGAAAACCAATCACAAAATAACCACATAATATAAAACTTAGTATTTAGCTAAACTGTCAATTAGATTATATTCGCAACTGTGGTAGCATATATACATATGTGGTACTATAAAGCTTCCGAATGAATCACTTGGTTTCATATGTGATTAGTTCTGGCACTTGCAACAAAGTCTAATAATAGCATTAATAAAACGTACCAAACAGGAATCATAACATACTGGCGTGCTAAATAAATAATGCTAAAGGTCTTATGAGAACAAAAAATTAGTGGATTGACACACAATAACGTACATATGTATAAACGATAATTTTAAATATTCTGAATTTGCACCATATTTTACGCACTATCATCGCTGGATTATGACACCAGTAGATAAGACACTTGAAAAATCGAATGGAACCCAGCCATTTATTATTTATATGATCTTTATTACATACGTATGTTTGTGCGCTTGCATTAAAGTTTTAACTTTCACTTCAAGCATAGAAAGCCCAAAAATTAGTTTCTCTATGATCGTTATGCAGGATCTTCCGGTACCCCACATAGTGGTCCCAATAGTTTTCTCTAGTTAATTCCAATTAATTTCCTTAACGATATTTGCTCAATTTCAAACAACCTTGGCCGCAGGTTTTAGACAATTTTGCACATTTAGTTTAAATAGGGACCCCTCGGGTCACATACTGTCACATAACACTCCCACTGGAATTTTTGGGGGCAAATCCACAATTACGCCCCGCATCCGTAAAGTCAATACAGGAACCTAATGTAAATGTGAATGTTACTACCACCAAACGCGCACGGAAGTAGGAGTGAAGGTCACATACCTTGTAGATGATTAAAGCAACGGCTTATTAAATGTTTACAGAATTAATCAACGATACCAGTATTGATTGTAGGAGGATTCTAGTAGGCGAGCAGTTCTATGAGCCTTTATTAGAATACAGGAGTGCCATTCAACAAACAGTTAACCAGATGTATGAAGGTTGCATCATCAACACTCCCTATATATAAATTCATCAAATCTCATTTTTCTACTTCAGAGTACTTATGCCACAACATTCCTTTACAATATATCTGATTAATCTCAAATATTCGGCTTGACTCATCCACCCTGTATACAACCAAGGTTAAACTCAAATTCACATACCTAGACCTATGCATTGGATGCAACCTCCAAGAACAAGATAACTTGCTTCACCTCTTTACAAGATGACGTATGTATGATTACCCCAGACGGGTACATTTGGGAAAATATAATATAAATAAGATTAATTCTGAACTATCTCTTCTCTCTTTATTTAGGAACCCAACCAAGGATCTCATGTGTGATACCTTTAGATTTTTTTTTAATTGCAGTGTCAGGAATGTCTTCCTGACAACTGTCTTATACTCTCCTTAATTTTATTATTATACCTACTGTATGGATGATATGGGCGCCGCCCGAAAAGAGTCCTAATAAATTATCATTGAATTGAATTGAATGAAGGTTGCATAAATTGTACGGGATTTAAATTATGTACAATCTTAGGCTTACAATTCCGCGTTCCTCCTGTCAAGTTATGTTGGCCGTGTTGGAGCTGACTTTTAATACGTGCCGGAAATGTGAACCGCAAGATCCGCTTAAATGACAATGGAAATTCTTATCTACTATGAATTCATATTTCTCGCCAGGTTTGGATGAAATTCATCAAAACACTTAGTAGATCGATTAGCTTCCTTTTTCTGGCCTAGGGCTGTATGGAAGATTCACTGAATTATATGTCTTTACACGCCTGTCAAAAGGTTCGGGGACACTAAAAGTGAATTAAATTCTTTTTCATTGATTTATATGCTTAGAAATTATTCAAACCATCGTAGGAAAGGATTTTAAGTTTCAAAATTATGCCCTATTTAATTTCCGCAAAACCTTGCCGTTCCGTTTATCCACCCTCAAAACTCATAATTTTTTGCCCGCAAACATCTATTTATAACTGTATATGGTTCATTCCAGATAAAAACGCTTGGACATTTTCCTCCGCCAACAGAACCGTCAGAATTTACTACGAACCAAGTTATTTTTAAAAGCTAATGAAAAATGAAACTTTTTTAATCCCTGGAATTCATAGAGAAAGTTTAGTCGAAATTTCTGAGGAAATCCCGGCCCTCAATGTATACCCCAAAATTAAGTATTACAGCTCACACTTTTAGTAGATATCAGTGAGTGTTATTCTCGTATACATATTGTATCAACTCTAAATACAATTTACACAAGTTCTTGTTACACTGTCAGAAATGGAGCCCTTGACATTCCCCAACAAGTATATGAAAGGACTGGTGCTGTACAGTGTGAACCATTTGGAAGAGTTTTTTTTATTAGAACAAGAGTGGGTGTACATCTCGGCAGAAATTATCTCCCATCCCCGGAGTGGAACTAACGCCTGTTGAGGATGTCCTTACATAAGTATAAGTTCCTAACACCAGGACAGCCTTGCAATATAATTGCATGTTATTCCTGCCAAGCGTGTCGTAAAAAAAGGACGGGCCAGAGAGGTGCTGGAGTCAGTCAAGTGAGCATGGTACGAGGTTGGTGGAGAAAGGCACCTTCCCCTTTATAATAATTCTCAGGCATCATTCTCCGTGAATGAAGATATAAGAGATCCCTCCCCGTACACTTTCCACATTCAGATCCCAAGCTCTCTCTCTCTCTCTCCCATACATTGTGATGGCACAAGTGAAAGCGAGGGAAAGGCAGTCTGAGAAAAACTCCGTCCCAAGCCCAACTGTCAGCTCAGTGTTCTTAAAGAGCCCAGGAAAGGCAGACCTCTGAAGGAAATTGTCTCATTGAAGCCTCCACTTTCCAATTATTGTAATAGAATTGACAAATCAACTATTTCCCAATATCCTACGGATTACCTCAAACTGTGACATTTAATCAATTCCTGGAATTGAACGCTCCAATTTGCGACACATAATTCCCTCAATTTTTTCCCTTAGTAATTCCCTCAGTCCTTTTCCCAGTATTAATTTCTCCAAGCATCAACTCAAAACTCCACTTTTTTTAAAATATATTTCAATCTTCGAGTTTATTTCCCATGCAAAAAATCCTGAATTCCCATTCAAAATACTATGAACTAAATTAATTTGTGCGTATAAAAATAGACTTAAATCCTCTCAACCTCCATTATTTATTCTGGACAGCCTCAATTTACACATTAAGAATTAAACTTTTAATTAATTTCCAAACTTTCTACAAGCTCTGACATTCCCGTGGAAGAATTTGACTTTGGAGTGAAATTACATCCCTCTATTTATTTCATGGCCGGCTAGAATCGCTTTCCTACAGACATTGGGGCAAAGTGAGATTACACTCAGAATTTACGATTACAAGCCTCTTTTTAGATATATACATATCTACAGATAAGCTACAAAGTTTGTGAGCAGAGATATTTTGAGAACTGAAGTTTATTCCCAGGTGAATTTCCTATTTTGAAGACTACACTTGGAAATTTCGGAACATTTTTGTGACAACAATTTTAAAACCAAACTCCAATTTGACAACATGGTAAGTTCCTTTACAAAATTTTAGAGCCATTTTCTCTTTAGAATGAAGGGAAATATTAACTTGGGTTTTAAATGATTTTTGCAAAGTTGTATTGGCAAAAATAGTTTATATTTTGTGAGCATTGATTTCAAGGGCACCTAACGTAATTTGATACGTTTTCTTTCCCACCAAAAATAAAACATATGAAAAATACTCCTCCTGAAAAAAACATCAATAAATTTGTATTCAATGAGAGTAGGAAGTGCAATGGGGCTTCACAGCCCCGTGCGTTCTTGTCCAATGGAATATTTATCTAAAGGGAATTGGTTACAGTCCATATGGGCATAGGATTTATAATGACAGGTGTTCTGGAAGAAATATGATTCGTTGAAAGATGAGGCTCATGCTTTTTCCTACATTTGTTTTGCCTTTAGTAGATATTTATTTAAAAACACAGGAAATTCCAGGAACTTTAACCGTCAAAATTGTACGCAAAAAAACCTACCTACTCAAAAAATATTTCGAAAACAGAAAAGCACATCCAATATTTAAATCCCAAATGACTACTACATGATCCTCATTCAATTTCTAAATAAATGGAAGGAAGTTCGTAGTTTTTAAAATCTTTCACTCTCTGCTCCCAAGCTCCAAGAAATAATAACTGTTGCATAAAATAAACATTGGCCATACATTCTTTAAAAACTACGTTTCAGTATGAACATGTAGAAAAAGGGTAAAAAGGACACGATGTCAATAGAAATCTTACAAAAACTTGTAATTTACAATGACTGACAGGTGTATGAATTTTAGCCCATTATTGAGGCAGGGACTAGTAAAAATGCCCCAATCCCAATCAAAGAAATTACCAAATCCAAATAGAAATGCTCTCCGGAAGTCTTGGCAAAAAATGATTTTTTTCTCAAATTATTTCTCAATCCCCGAAGGAAAGTCTAGAATGTGGAAAGGGTGTATTTCCAAAGAGCATTAATGTATTTTTTAAAGAAAAGGAAAAACAGAGGCGCACAGCTGGTGTACCTTCAGTTCTTGAAGCAATCCTCAAATAGCTATATACAGTTACCACGTATGTAGATATAGTAAATGTACACACGTATATTTACACCATACATGTACATAAGGATTTTCACTCCTGACCGCGTTCTCAAACAGCCGGTATCTCCCTTCCGGTTTGGAGCTTTCCTATGGTCCCCGCGCTTTTAATAGAGAATGAAGTCCAATCATTGACACTGACAAAAAGGGATCATTTATCCCATTCAAAAGCCCGCCCGTAAATTACCCACATTCCCTCAAAACCCCCGCCAATGAATGGGACCATTCTTCCTGGATTTGGAAATGACTCCCAGATTTCCTCACCGATGCTTTTAAAGCCTTCATCTTAGTCTGAACTTCCACATATTGCACAGGACTATATACACAAGTGAACGCAAATGGACAAGTACAGTATAGAGTCTCTATAAAAGCACCCCTAAAATAATCAAAATTTCACAAGTATCTCTATACTCTCTATTTAAAGTTTTTCCCCCCTTTGGGCCCAAAATTCACATTAGGGTATAAACAAGGAGGGAAATTCTCAAAGAATTTTGACCCCATTGGACACAAAAGGATCGCTCCTGAGGGATCCCTTACAGCAGAAGTATCCTTTTTCCTACCTCATATGTAAATCTCCCTTGAATAGCAGTGTTAATGACTGTGCATTCATTACACAAACGAGGGCTATATTAGGAAAATGCCTGTAAATTTTATGTAAATAAGGCTATGTTATTTTACTATGTAAAGAATATATATCCTCAAAGGAAACATTACGGCAAATATGGTCGGAGCTGAATGGGAATAATGCATTTGTGGCATGCTCGTATGTGCACTCATGTAAGTACATATGTAGGGAGGTATGACAGGAAAATTTAGGACTTCCTATATGTCCCTGTTAGCTCAGCTACTACACAGGGCTGGTCCGTGTGTAATTACTTGAATAAGAATCCCGGCATGTGCCAGGGAATTCATGTATTGTTACCCAGTCAGGTGGAATGTGAAACTAGAATTGTGTCATGCTTCATTGGAAATTCTATCCTGATTTCAATATAGAGTCCTCCTGGGAATTATTTAAATGCTTAAAATACAGTGTGCTTTCTCCTAATAGCGATTTTCCCTAAAAAAACCGAAAAATTTCAATTCAAATAATTACTCTCAAAAATTTCCTTGAAACGTTCAATTGCAAAATTCTCTCTTCGTAATAAAGTTCCCAGTTCTGATTCATATCCCTTAAAAAATTCCCATTAAAATTTGAAACTATTGGAGAAAATTTATGTGTATTCTGAGAAATTCTCTGTAGCTCTGGGGAGTTTCCGGGTCTTAATATCCTTGAGTGGGACAAACCTCAAAAATTGTACAAGAATACCGGGAAATATTACCAAACTTCCCACAGGAATCCCAGAAAATTCCTTCCAGTTTTAAAGGAAATTTTATTTTAATTACTCCCAGGAAGAGATTATTTTGGTACCTTTTGATCCTTACTACAATACTATGAAAGCTGCTATATGCAGACGCAGATTTTAGTTAGAGCAGCGTGAAACTGTGCGACTGGGGAAAGGAGAAAGTAGGAATCGAGACTTCAATGAGGAATTTATTTCTAAGCTCCAGGAAATCAAGTGCGCTCCAAATGCTGTTACGTTGGAGAGCTCAGTATAATTGTGTACATTGGCGGGATTGTATGTAACATACATACATATGTACATACTATGCTGAGTGTTTAGTCTAAATGGAGGGGGTTTGAAGAGGAGCAGAGTTTTGAGGACTCACTTCCTTCCGACCGATTATTGTCTTATGAGCGCTTGCTCTTAATCATTGACGTCCGGATATTTCTGGGAACTTTGAGCTCTAAAAATAGAAACTTTTAAGAAGTTCAGAGCGCATTGATACAATCCGTAGTTCAACCACAAAAGAGGAGTTTGGAGCAAAGGCACATACGTAGATATATAATTACATACATACATACATTATATAAGGCTTCCTCATTTCTATCAATGCCTTCTGTGAGATTTCATTTCTCAAGGAAGCTCGTCCAGAGTTCAAGCTGAGCATTTCCTCATTTCTGTTTCACTGTTTACAAGTTTCAGAGCTTTGGTTGAAAGGTCCTCTGAAAAGCATTGACACCCCATTTTATTATTAAACCCTTATTTTGTAGGAACAGCTCTATAGTAATTGTGTCATATAAAGGCTCTTATTTTCTTACTATAAAATAACTGGGGATTCTCTCAAATGTTTTTTTATTCTTACGGAGAAAATTCGATAGAAAAAAGTCCTTTTAGGAAAATGCACTATTTTTTCAATGGAAGTCGAACATTTCTCGGAGAAAGGGAAAGTTGACTAGATTTTAAAAAGTGACAAAATCCTGTTTACTGTTCCCATTCATGTAACACAAAAATCAAATTATTTACTCAAAGGCTCATCTGTAAGTTCAGCTTGTTTACGAAAAATAAAAATGTTTTTAGAGGAGCTTTAAAGAATGTTTAAGCGGCAGAATTTCCATAAATTGACATTGAGACTCTCTCTCTCGCGCTTTTTGATCGAGTCGGATTTAATTGACAGGTTTTTTAGATATTTTTACGCCAGGAGCAATAGAAAGTACTCTTTTGATTTGAATAGGGAAAGGGAACGGAGTCATAAACGTGACATGTAATTTATCCCTTTCCCTGACTCACTTTTATTGATAGGATGTTTACTGGAAGTGACACGGGAATTTCGTAAACACATCATCAGTAGTCATCAAATTTCGGATCTTCGTCTCCTCCACCATTCAAATCAAGTCCCTGTGAAAGTCAATCCTCCCAACGCTCGTTCATTTCTCAGGGTTTGACTGCTCCTCATCCCAACATAAAATGTCAACTTGACATCCTATGACGCTTGACTTTCTTTCTCATATTTCAAACCAGGTTCAATATCTCAATTTAAATTTCACCTTGTAGTTATATTTCCTAGTCATTTGACTCAATTTAATACAAAATGTTTCATAAGTTTTACAAATGTATTTCAAAATTCCTCTGATGTTTGAAGATTTCTCAGAGATTACTTTAAATATGACCCGAGCCTTTGAAATATTATTTTGTAGCCAGGATTTTAGCATTATTTTAGCATTGTTGTAAATCCCAAGTGATACGATTAGAAAGCAAAGAAATAAATTTGGGGACTCTGGGATTTTAAATAATTTTTTTGGTTAGTAATAATTTAAGGAAGGGGGGTGGGAAATGAAAGGGTTTTTGTACCTTGACCGAGGAATCCCATACATTAAATTATGAACAAATCGGAAAAAACATGTTTCTCACTGTTCTATTATTTTTCGGAAGGATTTCCTTATTTGATGCAATACTCTCTGGAATTGGATCATCAATCTTTTTTTTCTTCTCTTGTAAACTCCATCCACTGAATCCCAATCGTTTATTTGAGGGCTCGTCGGTCATCACCTGTCCTTCGATAAGGAAGGCACGTCATTGGGCAGGCACACAAGCCCCACTCTTGAGGAGTAACTCACTCTCTGGTTTTTGTTTACTTTTTTTTCGGATTGTATGTGTATCCAAAGTGTGTAGATATGCTCAGAAAAAATCCATGTGCTACTTCTCTAAATACAAGACACATGGACTTGAGATATCTGCAGTTTCTCAAAAAATAATTCCCGTGCCCTTGTAAACAAACGGATGAGGGGGAAAAAGCTATGTATCTGTGTATACATTGTGATCCTGTAATTATTAACGAGATTATAGTTCCGACAACGATTTGTTCCTCCACTTATTGTCCCAGGCGTCCATGTCTAATCCATTATCGGGATATGTATTTATTGTCTCCATCTTGTACGGAATTTTTACAGTCTACTCTCGCTAGTACGGATCGCCTCACGGTGGACCCGGGATTTTCAAATAAAATCCAAATAGCTTAGTGAGAGTGTGAAACAGAGTGCCCCAAAATGTAACTTTGAGAATGGTACGTTATTCCAAAGCTGGATTTTGCTTTCTCTTCAAGGTGTTCTACAGAGAAAGTGTTCCCTGTAATTTCGAACGCACTCCACGTCCTCTTCACAGGAAGGAATCCGAGGGTGTGTAAATAAAACAGATACAAAATGTTCTGGGAGATGCCAACAAAATTCTATTAGCTTGTAATTAGAAAAAAAAAACCTAAATTAAATTACTCACTTGGTTCTATACCTAAGGAAAGATTAACGGGATGTAATGCTATTTGATACTCCTACGAACCCAATTATGGAATTGTTTACTTTCACTTACCCTTCCAACTCAATTAGGGTCAATTAAAAAATTTCACGGAACCGTCAAAAATAAAAGGGAATCCATATAGTGGATCCAAAGGAATTAAATTACAGACTTCCTAATATATAGATATGTACAGTAGCTATGTATATGTATGTACTTTGAAAGGGTTCCAAATTGTTAACGTTGAAAAGTTTTTTGGATCTCACTTCGGAGAAAACATCTGTTCATTATTGGAAGCTCCAGCTGGATCTTCATAAACGGGAATTTTCTAAATGGGTAATTCCAAATGTGGAAATTGCTTGAAGGAATTTACACGTGTGTGTGTGTGTGTGTGTGTGGAAATTATGTGGAAATTGTAAATACTGTGTTTACAAAATTGAGTTGTAGGTTTTATTTGTGAGGACAAAATGCAAAAAAATTGAATAAAAGATAATGGACTCTTCGTTCTGAAAATTTTTGTTACCAATGATCTGCTAGTATGTAATTGCTGGAATTAATGGAATTTTTAAATTTTTAACTAAAGGTTTGCTTTGGGTTTAAGCTCTTCGTGCGATTGCAACATTCTTTGATCTTTACCTCAAGCCTTGTGACTTATACACTGACCTTAGCTCCAACATTTATTTTTGCAGAGTATTTACATTTGTGATTTGTGTACACCCGTGGATTGGTCCAATAGAATGAAACACTAATTGTAAGATCAAAAGAAAGCTCTCGCTTTTCCAAGGGCAAGCTTTCTAGAAATGTATTGAACTCTAATACTGTAATTCTCGAAATGAATCCCAGGTCATGATCGTACCTTGTCCTTTGGCTGGGTTGCTCTAACCATTTGTGGGAATTGCATTTCAAGCCTGAGGCTTGTAATAATGCAGAAAAAGTTTGCCACTAAAAGTAGATCTCTCAATCCCCAATTCAAACATGATAGATCTCTGTATTTATTTACGGATCAGTCAAAGTTACTAACAGGACTTGAATTACGCCCAATGCACAAAGGTAGCTCTGAAGCGGGGAGTATGAAATCACACAATACATATGTAATTACATATATGTATAAAGAGCGTCTTTACCCTACAGGAATATTCAACGTGACCACTCTGGACATATCCAATCGTTGTGTAAGCAAGCAAGGCCGCTCCTTACAAGTTGCTATTTTACCTTGTTTTTGAGATTTCTGGGGATGATGACATCCCTAGAGACATTCAGGCTTAAAGACTTATTGCACTCTTCCCTTTGCAGAATTTGGCCTTGTGACACTCCACTTAGGATTGTTATGAACAAGGACTGCGTTCTTCTGATGTTCTGACCTTAGCTTTGGCTTTCTGGTATTTTTCTTGAATCTTTTCAGAATGATATTTTGAGACTCGAAAGTTCTTCTAATTGAGTCCATAGATTCCGTCGATCACAGATTTGAGTCAAATGCTTTTGAGAGGTCTACGAATAGTCAAAATAGTTTCTTCTGGTTAATTACTGCTTCTTGTATCAGTGAGTTTAAAATGTACGGGTGGTCATTACAGACCCTGATCTTTCTGCACACTGCTGGGTTATCCAGCAACAGCGTGCTCGTCCACAACTTACGTTCGCAATACGTACATGTTAAGACAGCACATGATCACATGACCGCAGAAGCCTTACTCTACGAACTTCATTAGCGTGGAAACATACTAATTTCATTTGAATTTTGGTTAACCAATCCAAATAGTCCAAGAATGGATTTTTGATTGCAAACTGCCATTAGCACTGATTTTGCTCTGACGTATGCATATTCCCGGGAAATTCAAATTGTAGGTGTGGGAGGGCTATTTTTTGTCGTCACTCTGGAAATCTGTTTGTATTTTTCACCATTAAAAAAAATACTCCCACGAGGGACTCCCTGCTGTAACATAAATGACTGCATTTCCTTCAATATCAAAACTTTGTTTTATTTTTGTCCCTTCCACTATATTTTTCCCTTGAGCTAGTTTAGGTTTTTTAGGGATTAAAAATTTGACAGACAAAAAAAAGTCTTGTGAATTTCATTCTGGAGTTAAATTGAAGTAGGACTTTGCATTTGGAAACAAATTGTATTTGTAGACGGAGCTATATCTATGTATTTCCACGCATTATGACTTGCACACTCGCATACTGGTCTAATTACGTCAAAGGATCAAGTTCTGCTTGACGACGTCAAAAATCAATTGAAAGTGGCAGTTCCAATGGTTTTAAGCACAAGTGTGTGCCTCCCTTTGCTTTTAATGTTTAAAAGTATTTGTGCCGTTATGCGCTCTCTTACTCCCAGCCGATATACATATAACTGTGTGGCACCTTCCTAAAAGCATCCCAGGGCTAGAATTAAATTAGGTTCGGAGGAAGCATATATAGGAATAATAATACATTTACTGCAAGCTCTTGAGTGAAAGTCATTCCAAATGAAGGGAACCTCCAGGGAGCATTGGAATGGATGAGATTTTAGCCCAGCTAGGTAAACTATTCATGCTACTAACAAATGCTTTATGAGCCTGTAGTAGATACTAACTCTGAATTAAACATGTACTTTGGTCATAAAGAGGCTTTCCCTTTCGGACCGGGCAACAAACTGACTCCGTCCTTTCCCTATGTATGTACATATGTATACATGCCTGTAAGTGTTGCTTAATGTAAAGCGAAATTATTTATCCAGTCTTTATACTTGTACAAAATTCCCTTTATATTTAGGACCTTCCACAGAACCTTGTATCTCTCAGCATTATCTTCCCTACAGATATTGAGTTACTATCTACTCATACAAGAGCACACATGCATATGCATATTTATTTTTAGACTCTGATTTTAGCACAAAAACACATAATGTACAAATGTCCCTTGGGTTACAAACATACACACACCTTGCATATTTGAAGCTAACATGAACAGACAGGTACAAAATATAGAAATCCCTCTTGGGGACTTCTCATGTACCTTTTAGTCCTTGGTGAAAATTTTGAGAGGCAAGGGTTAATATTAATTTGAGGAACGCAGGTGGGAATAGTATTAAATTATGAATTTAAAATTCTTTGGGAATGTGAGGTTTCCTTCAGAAATCCCACAAGTTTCAGGAAATCTGGGGAAGAATTCACTGTAATTAAAATTAAATTGGGGCACTGTGAGATTTTGTGTCTAAAATTGTTTTATGGGCAGAGCCGGAGATTTTTTTGAGGATGCACCAGGTTTTGTGGCACCTTGTATGTACATCCTCAATACATGTACATATAGACGAACGGGCTCCAAGTAGTACTTGGCATAACTGGCCCGTCCATATAGAACTCAAGTGTGGGGAATTTGTGATCAAATCCGCATATAAAATATTCGGGACTTCATAACGAGCGGATTTATTTTATGGTCACCGGAAGGCGATAACGGGTAGTGGGGCGGGAAATTGCTGGGACATTCAAAAACCAGGGGTATTACTTATATACATAGCTGCTCCTAATAACTCTGTAAACTCAGCAGACTGTTTGTAAAGGGCCTGTACAAAAGCTGACAAACAGTTCCTGGGAAGTCTGGTCCCGACGTACAGTATAGGAATCCGGGAATGTGGGCAGTGCCAAGGAAATGTTACAACTGTCATGGTCATAAAATTCTTCTGAATGAGTCCTGATGCATAATAAATGCATCAGCGTACATATGTACACCGTACTTTGAGAATGTTAACTTTCAATTTGCATCTATATTTCCAATCCTTCCAGACTTTACGATCTGACCAAAAATATTCCACTTGACCAAATATATAGTCTCGGCTAAGGAGCAAAGCCTAACTCTTATACATATCCAGAAGAGATGTAATCTTAATGAGGATATTTTCCTGAGAAAAATTTTAAATCAAAAAACTGGGCTTCATGCAATCATTTTTTTATTCTTAGAATCTAAAAATTTACAAACACGTATTGTAAAATTTCCAGCAAATCCGGAATTCCCGGATTTTCAGAGTAATAAAATACGCGTTTATTGTAGCCATAAAAATCCTAGATTCTTTGCTTTGTGCGTGTAACATTCTATGAATTATTTTTATGTTTGCGCCTTGAAAATTTTAAGGATTTTTGCTGATTTTTGAAACTGGGCATTTGGCTGTTATCTTTAAATTTTTGCTTCTTAGCCCAACTATGTATAGATAAATGGTCTGGTGTGCGTGCATGTATTTGAGCATAAGGCTCACCTTGACTGTGAGGTTTTGGAGAACGCAAGTGTTTATAATAGCGGGGCCATTACTGAAGTAAATCTTATGCACAATTGCTTCTTTCAGACTCCGTAACTACCTCCTTTGGAACTGCATTAGCTTGAATTGCCCCTAAAATCCAAGACTTATGAATACTTAAGAAACAAAAAGCGATTGACATGTACGTACGTACATGTACATATGAGCCATGCAGAGGACTTTTACAAAATAATAGGATTTCCCGAGATGTGCTTACACATGTACATAGTGCATATAAAAGAGCACAGAAGCTCCAAAAATCAAATTGTAGCAGAAAAACGATCCTTAAAGCAATAAGAATTGCTTTGAAGAGTTGAAACCATTGTTAAATTCCAAGAGCTCTCCTGACTTGAGTTGAATGCAAACACGAGTCTATTTATTCTCACGCATGCGCTCACATCATGTGATCCTTTTCATACAGGATGCCACAAAGCTTGAAATTAATATTCAGTCATTTTTAAAAAAATCAAATAATAGAAATTTCACTGAAGAATTTTCCAAAATTTGTTACATTAGTCCCAAACAAATTTTGAGACAAACATTTCTTAAAATACAACGGAAATACCGGAAATGTCGGAGATTTTGGCGTAACGATCTGAGTTTTGATTCGGTTTCTGAAAGAAATTTGTAGAAGGATGTGGGGGGTCCGATAATTGAAGCCTCCTTTGATTGTGTAAGTTAAGGAGAAGGTGGGGTTGACAAATAAGGGCATTGGGACACTAGAAGTAACAACATATACGAAAAAATACAGGAAAATATTCCACAATACAAAAACTGTATGTATGCGTTTCATACCTATGGAATAAAATACACAGCCCGAGAAAGCATCCGATGTCATGCTCAACTGGGACCAAGTCAACCAAAAATACTTCATTGGTATAGTTTGCACACAGAATGAGGAACATGCTTTTGTTCGAATAACCCCGGCTGTATTGGATGAAGGGAATGTCTATAGGATTTTGGAGACAAATAAGGTCACGTAATCACCCGGATATTCCAAGACAGAAATCGTTAGTTTGAGGGGACTCCGAATCGGAAACTCTTTCTCTTCTTTGGAAGACATTCGGAGATAAACAACTTTCCCTAAGTTGGTCCAAACCCATGAGGAAATGTGCGCTTCTCCGAACACTCCCCCCTCTTAGGAAGCCCCAGTAATTTTTTCTTGGGAGACATCCGCATCTTTTTCCTTAAGTCACTTGAGCCTAGCGTGAGAGCAAACATACGCTTCGGAGGAGACCAAGGTGAAATTCCGCAAGGCTGTCCATAGAACAGTGGACGTTGAAAAACCATTTTTTTTCTCTGTATTTTAATCATTGGAATATATATATCTATATATATACATATGTACCTATAATACAATTGCTACAGTCTAGGAGAGTGCACTGTATTTAATAATCCCACCCCTTGAAACATTAGACCTTTGAATGCTTCAAAGTCATGTTCACATTTCAGGGGGAAAAAATCAATTTCCGGCAATCAGTATGTGAAACGCGTTAAAATATTTTTGCTCCTTTGAAAATGCTTTTATAAAAGAACGGAGCTAATGATTAATTTCTGGGTTTCAAAGGGAAAATAAGGAAATTTTGCTTATTTAATTTCCAACTTCCATATTTGCTTTTAAGCAATTTTACAATCACTGTAGCTTTTTTTTATAGCATCAAGACAATTCCAATTGGTTTTTGTCGGAAAAATTCTGAATGTCTTTTGGCAGGAGTTGTTAAAATTTAGGACGGATTTCCAGAGCGGATGCACCTTGATCATGATGGTATTTGATTGGTGCAAATGGATTCCCCCGAAAATGCTTACAGTAAATATAAGACCTTGAATAAAAATAAGGTAAAATTTTTTAAGAAAAATTCACAGCGTCTCTTCGTATCGTGTAACCTTAAATTCTAATTTAATTTATTCCTCAGGCCATGCATGATAATCTTCCATGCAGAAATACACAGTTGCACAATACGCATTTATGTATGCAGGATGAATGTTTATATGCACGCCAACACAAAAGCTCGGGACAAAACACACATGATATTCCTCCAGCTATACTTCTTCAATCTGAAGCAGTTCCCTTGAAATATTCGTACAACTTTGATACACGAGTTTCGTATTTGAAAGAGTAAAAAATAACCTTGAAAATGTAATAACTCCGAAAGCCAGTGTCATTACTGAACTTAAGATATGATTCCCTTGAATTCGAATATATATTGCAAACCGTACAAAAACTCCTGTGGAAGTTCAATGCTAATTAAATATAAAATTTAGTGGGTACATATATAGCCTAAGAAAATTTTAAATTCTAATGAGCCAGTTTGGAACTCCGTACATTGCGCAAAGAATGGTATTATTGAGAACCCAAGCCTTTGGGGTGCATTGAGACAGGGTTAAAAATGATCAATGGGTAAATTCATAAGTAGCTATGTGGAAAGAAGCCCTATGGCTTGGAAATTGTATATACATATGTTCATTTTATCTGTAATTTTTTGTGGGGAAGGAAGTGAACCTAAAAATTCTCCTTTGAAGTCTTACTAAAATTCCCATTCATTGACCCCTTTCTGTATCTACTTTTCAAGGGAACATCGCACACGGACATGTTCCTTTGATATCCAGCAAATACGCATCTATTGGGTTGAGTAGGGGAAAAAATTGTCAAATTTTTTTTGACAAAAAAATATGTTCCCTGTAGATCATACCTTCAGGCTGGAGCTGTCTTCGTAAAAGCCTCAGGTATTCCAATATTTTGGTGACAGATTGAAAGGGAAAATAGAATTATATTCTTGTCACTTCACACTAATCAAAGGGAAGGACATGAAAGAGGAATGAGAACAAAGCATTTTTCGGAGATGTCTTCACAAATTCGTTTAATATGTCGTACCTTTAATAATAACTCCCGCTCTTAGAGTTCTTATAGAGGGCATTGCATATGCTTTGATGTAATTATACTTAGATATAGGAAACTAAACGTGTACATTCTTGAAACTTTTTCTCACCAGGTGGGTCTCTTGAAGAACCTTTGAAGATGGACATGTCCCCGAAGGTCCTGTCCACGTCTGGGACTGTGGAGTTCCTGAACACCGACGTGGAGAATAACTCCGTGCCCAATTTTACGGACAGAGGCATTGCTAATGAATCCTACTATGATGATGAGGGGGACATCTTCTCGGAGACTTTTCAAGTGACGATTTACATCTTGTACAATACAGTCTTCATTGCGGCCGTGCTGGGGAATGTTTTAGTTTGCTATGTGGTTTTCTCCTCCCCGCGCATGCGCACTGTGACGAATTACCTCATTGCGAACCTCGCTCTGGGGGACTTGCTCATGGCGATCTTCTGCGTCCCTTTTTCCTACATCCCTGTCCTGTATCAGTACTGGCCCTTTGGGGAGATCATGTGTCATGTCCTGTCACCGGCCCAGGCAGTTTTTGTCTTCGTGTCGGCGTATACATTAGTGGCCCTGGCTGGGGACAGGTATATGGCCATACTGTACCCGTTACAGCCGAGGCTGAGGAGGTCACAGGCTGTTTTCGTCATCTTTATTGTATGGGTCATTGCCATCCTCACCGCGGCCCCCATCGCTATCTACACTGAACACGTCTATGATAATCAGACGGGGCTACCGATCTGCGAAGAGGTATTAAATTCTCTTAATTTCGGTTAGGTTAGGTTCCGTTCAGTTTGGTTCAGTTAGGTTAGGTTAGGTTCAGTTAGGTTCAGTTAGGTTCGGTTAGGTTCAGATAGTTTCAGTTAGGTTCAGTTAGGTTCAGTTAGTTTCAGTTCGGTTCAGTCATGTTTAGTTATTTTCAGTTATTTTCAGTTATTTTCAGTTATTTTCAGTCAGGTTTAGTTAGGGTCAGTTACGTTCAGTTACGTTTAGGTAGGTTTAGTTAGATTCAGTTAGTTTTAGTTAGGTTCAGTTATTTTCAGTCAGGTTTAGTTAGGTTCAGTTATATTCAGTTAGGTCCAGTTAAGTTCAGTTAAGTCCAGTTAGGTTTAGTTAGATTCAGTTAGGTTCCGTTAAATTCAATTAGATGCAGTTAAGTTCAGTTAAGTTAAGTTAGGTTCAGTTAAATCCAGTTAAATTATGTTCACATAGGTTAGGTTAAGCAAGGTTGGGTTATAGGTTAACAGATAGTTAATTTGTAGATTGGGTCACATTCTTTCAACTCAATTTCTACAAATAGCAAATGCTATTTTATTTCTGGATTGGCTTTTTTATCTCTAAGTTAGGTGTTTATCCTCCAGAATTCCATATAGGGCAGCTTTCAAAGAATTTCTTGAATAAATCTAATTTTTCCCGAACTATGAAGGCTACTGGAAATTCTGAAGGAATTTATGAAATCAAGGTATACTTGTAGCCCAAATGGGTTCTTTTCCACAGCAGGAATCTCCACTTGCAGAGTTCTTGTAGTCAAGCCCCAAAATATGTACCTGTACTCTGGTAACAACCTGTAGATTAAGAATTTTAAATACCTATAAATACTTATTCGTACCTGTGAAATCTTCCTTTATTAAATAGGACTGGAATAATAAGAACTTGAAGCTCTACTACTCCCTCACGCTCATGATCCTCCAGTACTTTTTCCCCTTGGCCGTGCTCATCTTCACTTACACCCGAATAGCTCTCGCAGTTTGGGGGAAGAAAGCCCCAGGTGAAGCGGAAGATGGGAGGGATAAACGTCTTGCCAAAGCCAAGCGGAAGGTACGTAATTCCCAAATCCTCCTGTAAAAAACTAATGTATGTACATAGTAAAAAATACTAAAACTAAATATGCACTCGTACTCCCTCTTTTAAATGAACGTAACCCACACAATTGTACTTCAACACGTGTTGCACGCAGTGTGTTCCCTCTGTCTCTATGGACTATATATCTATACCTATATGTTTAATTACTCACAATTAGATCTTTAGTGAAAGGAGAATTTACTCTTCGTCAACATAAACTCACAATAAACCCAGTCCCTGCAAGTCAATAGAGCTTCATTCCATAAGACCTTAATTCAACAAACGTGTTGCTGCAGACATGTACCATGTCTCCTTCCATATACTTAAGCCTATATGGAAGGTAAATACATGTACATGGCCGGAAGACAAGTAACCGAAAATACTCCTGTAATCGTTTCCTGATTACTTTTCCTCTTTAACTCTCTCTCTCTCTCTCTCTCAGCCAGGAAAGAATCGCAATTCGGAATGGAGGGATCCAACCTATATGTTTTATAGACCCTTTCCTTGAGTCATCACATCACGATCCCATTAGTATATGGAGCACAATAAAAAAGCTATTTGCCTTTTAATTCCAAACTCCCATCATTTAGGAACACAATGAATTTCCACTGTCTGGGAATACCAAGGTGAAGTCAAGCATTAAGACTTTCATTTACACATTATGACCCCGGAGAGGAAAACCCTTTGGAGCTTTGTTTTATATATAAAAGAATGCACTATTTAGATATATCCCTTTAATTCTTGCTTCCCCCTATTAAATCCCTTTGCTTTCGTATCCCTCCGTCCATTTATATGTCCAGACGCGTATGTAGATATGTACATGTACATAGCTTTCAGTATGTATTTACATGTGTAATCTTGTAATCAACTCCAGATTTGAATCCTCTGCACTTTGTACTTGTGGCCAGTAAAACGTAGGAAGACTATAAAAAGGGGGGAAAGTGTTAATAGTCCATTGATACTGAGTCCCAGAAAATATTTCCTTTTCCGGAGTTCAAACGAGTAAACTTATTTCAGAAACTTTGTATTAAATTTTATAGCGATAATTACATTTCAGAAAATTTTAAAGATTTGAGTCTAAATGTCTTGTCCCAATTTTCAAAAACTGCTTTTAAAAAAAATTACACAATATTTTAAATATTTCAAAAACAATTTCGATTTTTGAGTGACAACGCATTTTTTGGGGAAGCGATTTGATCCCTAAAATTTTGAAACTGGGAAGTGCCAGATATTTTAGAAAATTCAGACAAATTTGTGGAAATTTGGAGCGTGGCCAGATTTACTGCCGGGGTGATTCAAATTGACGTGGCCAGATCACAAAATCTGTGGACCCCTGTACAAATACATTTTTACGTAGAAACAATCCTACTCTTAGGAATTCCTGGGGAATGAAAGTCCTTAGAGTTTTAAGATCCACAAATTAATCTCCGTCCTTCTAAAATGTAGCGACTAATTAAGTCACACTGAACCAAATGGGGAAAGTAGGTTGGAAAGGCTCTCGCACAATTCTCTTCCTTGTAAATGTATCCCAACTTTTTTCCCTTCCAAGACCAGAGAGCATTTCACAAGTCTCCCGTAGGTATTCCCATTTCCCAAAATGCATTATATTATATAAGGAATTGAGAAAAAGGAAGGAAAGTGGAGCGACAGGGAAAGACAGAAGGTACACAGGAAAAAAAAAGAAGTTGCAAAAAAGTATACAAGAAGCACATGGGCACATAAATTATTTAGGGGTTTGGGAAAATGCCCCAGGCGAAAAGTTTAATTTGAAAACTTGCAAGTTTTATGTTCCTCACTCACATAGGACATGTTAAATTTCACAATTTAAACTATTTACATATATCTACTAGGAAGGAAAAAATTTGAGATTTCTTCAAGCAATTTTATTTGAGTTTGTAGGAAATTGCAACATCCCCTCCAAACTGGGTTGTACGTTTCAGCCCAATTAGGAACAATTTCTTATGCTGAATTCAAACTTGAACTAATTTAGTATTTACGGGTCTCTTGAGGATCTCAGACGATTTGTAAAGGATATAAAATCAAGTCCTCCTATTACTACACCCCATGAATGTCTACTCGAAATTTTATATCATTACAAGGAAATATTGCTGTAAGAATTTAACTTCCATAGTAAATTCTCAGGATTTGAGCTGACTGTCGCCAATAGGAACTGTTCTTACAGATGGCATCAGCTATACGTACGCTAAGTTTTATTTACAGCCACAGCGAGGCTTATATGTACTACAAATTTGAATTTCCCCGCCCTACGGTCCATGCTGTTAGACATGCTGTGGTCTTGCATTTGACTGTAAAACGGGATTAATTATAAACATTACTTACACTTTTTAAGTCCTTATTTTACCTAAACTTATTATTTAAAATTCACGTAATTTTTCCGCAAGTTACAATCCGGGCAAAACCCTATTATAGTAGTAAAAATTTGGGCACAAATGCATATAACCTTAGTTTTATATGTTCCCACAATAGAGCCCCGAAATTTTTCCAGCCCTATTTCAAGAATGCTCTTATTTAAACACACGCGTAATTAAGTATGTGCTGAAGGCGGAGATTGGGAATTTCGGGAAAATTTGATAAAATCTTCATCCCTGTCGATCTAGCATCCATCAATGTTATTTTCTCAGTTCGTAGGGAGTAATTTCCGGAGGGGAATTCCGGCGCTCAAGATTACGAATTAAAGGAGCAAGTCGCTTATTGGTAGTTTAAAGTGATACAGTGCAACGTATTTATAACGTAGGATTTTTTATACAACAGATTTTTTCAGGCACAAATTTAACTCCTATAAATACGAGACACTATTTGGAAGGAAACAAATTAAAATTATGGGTAAAAATTATTTAGGAAATCCAGTGGACGTTGAGTGTTTGTTTTTTGAAGCCAGAGGAGTATGATGAGCTGAGGTTTCTTTTAATGTTTTTTGTTTTTTTAATTCCCCCCAGTCAAGGGGGTTTTTCGAATATTTTTGCCCTTAAGAGAGCGTAATGTAGCACCCGCACTATCAAGTCCCCTGTTCATTTGTTCCAATACTCATAATTTCCTTTTTACATTAGCATTAATTATTCTATATGTACGTACCTATTGAACCGAAAATTTCCTGTTTTGATGAAAAAATCCCAAGGGATTTGGATAGCCAAGATAAGCATATACTGACGAAGAAAAATTGATGTATAGCAGCCCTTTTTATCAAGATTTAATTTATTATTGAAGTCCCTTGACGTTCTTGTATGATAACAGATTTCATAAATTTCCTACTAATAATTACTTGAATGCAAACAAAGCCATTGGGTTGTAATTTTAGGAGAAGGAGAAATCTCAGGGGTGTAATAATCGTGAGAATTTTCCATGATTACGGTAAAATACCAGTTTCTGGGTTCCTGTCTCTGGAAACATATCCTTGTCTCGGGCTTTTTGACTGGAACAAATTCCCTGAAGAGACTTCAATCATTTTCTTGTTCCTCTCCACGTTTCTCTCTCATTCCCTTGATTTCCTTTTGATTTCCTTGGTTTTGCCTGATGATAAATACGTTCCCCTGGTACAGTGCACACTCCTTGTATTAGGGACTTCTGCACGGGTGTAGTCTAATTATAGATAATTTGTCTATAGAGCCTTATATAAACCTTCTGAGACATATTTTCCCCCCATTATTAATTTACTTGTTTACAAAAACACTTTACTCCAATAGGAACATTTTGAGCCTCTCAAAGGTGGTAAACTACCATAGGGGAAATACAACAAGTTATAACTACACATTTATATACATACGTGAGTTTACAAAGGAGCTTTTCACGCCTGAAGGTGCCCCAATTTAATTGATACGCGTTGCATCCTTGTGTTTCATTACGTTTTTATACATGTTTTTTTATCTTTATGGAGTCCAGAGGTTTATGGAGTATTTACAGGAGGGATATTTATAGTACAGCTCTCCCTCTCAATTTCCAAAGTTCCGGTCGTTTATCAATTTTTCTCCCCCGGACTTCCTTCAGTCTCTGGCTCCTCTCTTTTACTAGCTCTCAAACTTGGAAACTTTTCCCAGACGCGATGGTAGTTGTCAATGCCATTGAACTGTGAGAAGAGGGAAATTTGCTAAAAGATTTATCTCACTCCTGCCCAATCCCTTCCTGTACCCTGGATTTTGAGCACAAGAAAAATTTACGAAAGAACCTGATTTTTCCAAAAGAGTTTTTTGTCAGATTTTAACGCCACTCATGATTTTGTCTGGGATTTTGTTTGGTTTTGTATTATTTTTAACTCTTAAAGGGAAGTTTTTTTTCGGACTCACTCTTATCGAATTGTAAGAGTGGCCTTAAAAAAATTATTTAACAAACAAGAATGACCCTAAATAAAAAAAATCAGCTCCTATTGATTTTCCCCACTTCTGGAAATCAGAGAAATTTAATCTCCTTCACGCAATCCCTGCCAAATGTCCCATAACTTTCCAATTTGGCCCAAACCAGAGAAAAGCATTACATAGCCTTCTGTCGACACACGCAAGCTTATAAATCCCTCCAAGGAGAAAATTATTGCGTGTAATAAAAATTTTAGCCTATTTATTTAAGGCTAAAAATTAGGGGAATTCATCTGAATTTTAAATCCACTCCAAAGCATGCAATGCTTGGGATATCTCTGACTCCTTAACAAACTTATGTACAATACTGAATGTATATAATTTGCTGAAATTCCGGATATTTCCTGGATTTCCCAAATAAATTTCAAAATAAATACGAGGGCACAGGGCGGATGTACTAGCAGGAATTCGATAAATCTTTAAGAGAACTTCACAGTCTTCATCCTGGCATTGACAACTCCATTGGAAAAAGTTTGGGAGCTGAAAGGAGAGTCAGAGTCGGAGAAAGACATTGGAACGGGGAGAAAGATTGATAAACGACCGGAACTTGGGAAATTGAGAGGGAGGGCATTACCATAAATATCCCTCCTGTAAATATACTCAATAAACCTCTCCATAGTCAAAACATACAGGCAAAAGTACATCAATGGACGTATCAACCCATGCATAAAAATCTAATCAAACACAAGGATGAAAAGCATTATCAATCAAATTGAGGGCTCCTTCAAGCGGAAACACCTTCCTTGTACACACATTCCTTGTATTTACAAAAATTTTCTCATGTATAATTCCCTCCTGAGCATTTTATTGTTACTATAAAATGTTATCCTTTTTCATATAGATACAATTCCAGGGTACTCAATTTATAAATGCAGCTTTAATTCCTTGGAAAAATCCTTTTGACAAGGCAGTCCCTCACATGAAGATTTCACTGCCCATGCATTATAGCTCCAGCCTATATTTAACATTCCAGTCACCTGAAGCCCCCCTTGGTATTTGGTATTTGATCTTGCCCATAAATGTATATATACAGGAGTTACGTCCATAAGTTGAGAGTTTGTTTGAGGGGATTCCCTTGTCGGAGGTTTTTGGCCCACTCTTGCATTCCCCTCTCCTTTCACTTTTATGAATGTTCCCTTGAGGTGCTGGGAGAAAGTTACAAAGTATGATTCGCAATTCACCCTTGGGCATGGAAGCTACATATGTTTCAAGTTACCATACCATAATATTACCATTAGACGTGCATATATACATATGCACCTTCATGTATCTAGTGTTACACATCCAAAGGAATTGAAGCCTCGGAAAATTACGGAAGTTAACTTGAATTTTCTCAAGAGAACAAAGGCTTGTGAAGAGTCAAGGGAAGGGGACAGAGAAGGGAGCTGGGAAAGGAGAGGAAATATTTTTGAAACAAGGAATCAAAGACGTGTAGGAAGGAGGAGGGAAATGGTGAAAGTAAAGGAAAAAATATTGACTTGATCAAAGCACCTAGTCTTGAAAGGCACTTGACTTTTCCCTCATGGAAGTATCTATCTATCTATCTACCTCACGGATCAATACACAACTCCGGAGAGAGACAAAAAATCTTAATTGAATTATATCACAAGGTTTTTGGAGGACGCCAGCCTTTTTTTCCCCAGGATTCCAAAATTATAGGGAAATTTTTCTTAAATTTATTTCCCTTCCAGGGGAAGTTCCCTCGCTAGAAAGTACCATTCATGAAATATTATTATTTAATTAAGGAGCAAGAAAAACTGGGACTCCGTCCCAGGCTTTAGAATTCCGTCCGCTCAAAACCCCTCTATCCCCGTCCCCCTGAATTTCTACAAATTTAAAAAATGTCATTTTTAATTTAAAAAAAAAAATTAAACACTGGAAAAACCAACCACAAAAATAAAATTCTGGAGAGAAAGCAAAAAGATTGTGTTTGAATGTTGCATTGCATTAATTTTCTGCCGGACTTTCACTTGGAGAAAGTACTGGGAGTTTTCATATTTAAGATAATGTTAATTCCTTAGCAGCTGAGAATTCAAAATTTTTATTGTTTTGAGGGACTTGTTTATTAAACTCAAAAGTAGAGTGGGATTTTTAGAGAAATTCTAAGTAAGAGAGGAGGGGAAAGGAATGTTTTCTGGTCCTCCGAATGCAAACGTGGGAGTGAGGGATGTGACAGAGAAAGTCCGGGCTTTTAAAGGTCTTTTTTTCCCATAGGCGATGAGGGAACAATGGTAATGAGTTGAAAGGAAAAGAAAAAGTGAATTATTTTTGCAGACTGTAGTGATGACGTTGGCGGTGGTGGCGGGCTATACTCTAGCATGGCTCCCGATGAACTGTCTGAACCTTGTGATGGACTTGTTCCCCAGTGTGTGTGGTCCTCCTTTCCCCGACTACATGATTTATGTGTACCTTACCTGTCACTGGCTCGCCATGGCCCATACTACCTACAACCCTTTGATTTATGCTTGGATCAATTCCCGATTCCGCTCTGCTTTCAAGTCCACCTTCTGTAGACTCAAGTGCCCTGCTGGCCCTCATCCCCGTAATACTAATCCGAGCGGACGTCGTCCCTGTGTCTGGAATGGTTGTTGTGCGTGTTGTCTGTCCTTGACCTTCCGGGGGCAGGATCGTGTGAGGGTATTCCTGGGTGGGTTACAAAATAGGCGGAGGGAGCGGAATCTTTCCAGAATCTCTACGAACTCCCTCAGTGACTCATTCATCACACTGATGCGGTCCGTCACCAGAACCGCTCCAGCACCAACCTCCCTCCGAGTTGGACGTAAATACCTTTTGTTTTCCAATTGCTTCTATAGATTTCTATCTCATATTACAACTCATCATTTCCTGCTTTCCCTCTGTGAGCCCTCTTCATCCTGCTTTGTAGTTATAATGATTACATCTTCTAATAGAAATTTGTTACGGACAATTTTTGTCCCTGTTGAAACACGCAGATTTTTGTGTCATTGTCGGAACACCAATTGTTTTTTAAATTTCGAAACACCCAGTTTTTTTTGTGCTTGTAGAAATAATTACCCAAACATTTGTCTCCGTAGAAGATCTCTTGTAAATTACCATAGAGGGAATTTCTTTATAGCGAAAATTCCCTGTAATTTATTTATTTTTCGGTTTCCCTGCTTTCCAACATAATCTCATTAGCTGTGTCCTTTCCCCGCAATTTTTGCATAGAATTGAAATTTACGAAAAATTTTAAAGCACCACTCAGAATCCAAAGGACATCAGACACTAAATGTCTGCCATAACAAATTTCCATGTAAATAGCAATTGGTTCATTAGGAATAGGAATACATTGAGCATGAGATCCGGTAAATTTGTTAAATGTGTTCGAGCTTCTGGCTGAATTTTCCGCTTGCACTTTTAGTCACAAATACCCAGCTTATATGGATCCAAGGTGTATAGCAAGTTATTGAGAGGCTATATACTGGCACATGTGTCAGGAATGCATTTCAACAACGTTCGGGAATTGGATTGGTGAGTAATGAACACATGAAATGTTTACCTTCCACATCCTCCCCCTCCTCCTCTTCCTCCTCATGATGATGATGATCATCATCATCATAATCATCATCATAGGAAAACTCGGAGCATATAAATAAACGGACATCACAGCACCGTATAGTCATCCGACTGACGTAAGTGCATGCGAAATCAGTCAAATGAGCAAATATGGTTATGGGACCCAGACCCTCATCTCATCCAGTTGGGAAGAATTATTACAGGGAGGGAATTCCCCCATAAATGTTTGGATATTTGCAGGGCCAATTGTGCACACACACACACAGATGGTGGGAAATTACATGTGTGTGCATTTACAGTCCAGGGTTTTGCACGGCGAGAAAATATGAGAGAATGTTAGGATTTGTAGCTATATACCGGCAAATCTGCGGAATACAAAAGCGTCCCCGTTAGAAAATACTGGGTTCGTTATTGGGCTCTAAAATATCACGGAATGAACATATATTTTGGAGGTAATGTTGATTTTTCCCGTTACAAGAGAATATCCCAAGATTGTGTCTTCCAGGTGATGCTCTTATGAAGAATTTGTATGTACATAATGGACGTGCTCAAGGATATTTGAGAAAAATTTGAAACAAAATACCATTCACAAAACTTTCAGTTATAATTTTTTTTTCTCCCAAACTTTTCACACCTATAATAATATGACTTAGCTTCTGTAATGTGAAAATCTTTAGGACCTTTATTTAAGGAGAGCATATCTAAATGTACAGGACATTCTGAATGGGAAGAAATCCCTTTCGAAGAATATATTTCCAGACAAAATACATTTAAACGAATGTTATTTTTAACACTGGGATTGTCGTAGAATGTTTTTTTATAGAGTCCTTAAAAAGAGCCAAATGTGTGCGTGTATATTATCTGATGAGAGAAAATGCTCTAGAAAATTATGTATCAGAGAAAGCAGGGCTGTTTTTAAGGATTTTTAAGGCGGGCTTCTGTTTTGGACAATCCTCCTGAGAGACGCTGATAAGAGGGATTATTTCCTTGGGACACTATTTTCAAGCAACGTTGTCATTTACACTTTTCTCTTCAACAATGGTAAAAAAGCCGACAGGGGGGATTTATTTTCTTAGGAAACTTTCACAGGGAGAAAGTACCGTATACTGCGGGGGTTTGTATATTCAACGTGTGAGTGAGACCTTGGAGTTTCATGTCCAAATAAGGATTGGGTTCCCCCTCCAGCCTCCAGTCCTGATTGGTTGGAAATCCTCATGTAAATAGCTCCTGGAACGTGACCACTCAATTATTTTCTCTTTCCACACAAGTCAATTTTTACCTGGCCCTTTAGCATATAGCATTCGATCTCATATATATAACTCGTCACGTGGATATAAATATGCAGGACTATATCTTTCTCAGTAAGTGCACTTTACCATGCGTATTTGAAAGCACACTTGTGTGGCAATTGCGTCCCAAAGTCAATCCTACCTCACTTTCTCTGCCTCTACTCTCTCCGAGATAACTTTTAACATTGTCGAGGGCTCAAGACAGACCTCACCTCTTCATCGAATTTTATGAGGAAAGTCTGAACCACAGTTTTAGTCTCAGAGTTTGCACTTCGCCAGATCATAAAACTGGATGTCACACTCTCCTTCCCTTTTTCCCCTCCGGCCTTTACACACACACACACACACACACACACACACACACACACACACACACACACACACACACACACGCAAACACACACGTTGGAAATTGATTAGGTGAAAGTGAAAGAACACTTTCTTCCCATATGGACACGTTCGCTATAGAAAGGGCATCTCATGTTTGGATCTTGCTCCTAAGTCTACAGTGAAACTCAACGTGACCCATATTGACCAAGTAGCTTCTAAATTTTGGAGGGAGCATCTCCGAAGGAATTATTTTGCTTCCCTGGAGATGAGGAAAAAGCTTAGGTCATTTCCATTTGATACCTATCCCATACAAAATTCACCACACGGCTCAAACGTGCCCTGAAAGAGCCAGAGACAGAGTCCACTGTATACGCTTTTGTGTTAGTCGCAATAAATTTATAAAAAAAAGAACCTGCACGTTTTGATACAAACTGGAAGCTACTCCTACGTACTTAAAAGCTCCAATTTCAGAGGGAATGGTATTATACCGGAAAAAGCTTTGCGACCGAAGATTTTGCACGGAGAGGGTTCTTTTTTTAGGACTTTGTTGTACCTGGAATATTGTCAAAAGTCACGTTACAAAGTGTGAGGGGATGCTTATCTTCAAGGTACGTCAGTTCCCTGGAGTCACCTGGATGGATTTTTTACTTACATAGATCCTTGGATCACTCTAAGAGCATTATAATTCTCAGACACTTTAAACAACTCTCCCGTTGAAGGAGTCAATCCCTATTTTTTGAAACCATGTTTCAATTACAATGGAATCAGAAGCTTTTCCAATTTTACAAGGGAGGTGTGTCCTTTCAAAAAAATAATTTTTTGTTGACAGTACTAGGAAAGCCTTCGTCCAGCGTAGTTGTCTTTTTTTTCTAGATATTTTTTTCCCAAAATGCTCATTTACTGTAAACGTCATATGTAAATAATATTTGAGGTTGAAATGCGATAAGTCCTATAAATAGATAAATGTCGGAGGTTCACCTCTTGCTGAGGATTTTGAGAGGGGCATTAAATCAAAGTAAACTTTCCATGGAGCACGTTCCCTCTTCTCTAGACATTGTCATCCTGATTTATGAGGGGAAATGAGAGAGAGAGAGAGAGAGAGCGAGTGTTTGGAAAAAGTTAGCAAACCTGAAAGAGCTGCTTTGTTTAGCATATGTCCCTCACATGGATGTCTGATTACTCTTCCGTATGAGTAGGGTATGTACATATGTACGTCCATGGATATGCACGCACTAGTATTAATTTCCCCCTTATAAGATTCCATGGGAAATCCACACAAAAGGACCGCATTTGTTAGGAACACTTTCCCAAAGACACACTCACGTATCTACTTATATTAAATCTTCCTTCCTTTATAAGAGGGAACTTTGCACTGTGGATCTTTGAATTTTAGCATATACATAATTACATATGTAGATATGTATGTACATATACAGTAAGTACAGGGTAGCTCTCATAATTTCTTTGAACTCCAGCCTTTAGAGATTTATATTCAACCTGTCAAATGTATGAAGCCCTCCAAAAGGACAGAATCTTTTTGTGGGTTTTTGTAAAAAAAATGTACATAAACCTTATTGACATGGGTCATTAATATTATAGGTCAGAGAGTTCAAAGGAGTTAGAATATCCCTGCAATAAAAGCGATAAAATCTTCACCAAAATATTAATTTATTCTTTATAAGTCTCTCCCATGAGAATTTCCGTAAGGGTCAAAGAAAGGCTGAGGGATCGTTTAAATTAACCCCCCTGTAGTTATAATACTAGAAAATCAGACGGTATATGTATAGAAAATCTTGGGGTAAAAAAAAAGAGAATAAAAGTTTTATAAGAACTTTCAAAAAAAACAAATTATAAGGAAGTTTCTGCGTGAGGAAGAGAATAAGGTTGGAAAAAATAGCGATTAATCACTCCAAAATGGAGCTTATTGTTCCAACTGACGCTCAGACCAATATAATGCATTAGTATACGAAAATAGGAGGTTTTGCCAAGAGTCAGGATTTTCCTGGGATATTATCTTTCTATGAATTATATTCGTAAGGGGGAAAAAAAACAAAGAAATAAAGAAGAAGGTGTTTTCTCTGAAAAAAAAGGGAAATTCCAGGACATTCCTTCCCTCCAGCATGGAGGCTTTTAATGGACGGAGTTTTCCAGTTGTCCTGGAGAGGGGGAAAAAAAGAAATTGCAATTCTTGGGAAGTTTGCCAGAAGGGATGGGACATGTTCTCTTTTATTTACCTTTTTCACACCGGATGGGGTACACACATTGAGAGGCACAGACAGAGGCAGACAACATAGCCTTGATGTACATATTCTCTGCTTGTGTGCGTTATTATATATTTTGGGAGCTTTAATTAATTTTTCCCTCCAAAACTTTTTCTAGCCCTCTCTGGAAGGAAATCATTTTGGGCTAATAAATAGATATAGATATTTGTAGATGTGCACAGTACATTGATAGGATTACGGATCCCTGTGTGCACAGACAGTACTAAAATCCTGGGATGCTCTAGGAAGTTCTTTTTGAAGGAGCCCTTCCTTTAAATTGTTCGAGCTGGGACAAGTGCAATCAGCTTTGAGTTCCGTTCCCAATAAGTATACAGCCCAATGGAGGAATTGGATCCGGAGGGAATATCTTCCCACATTTACATTATCCCTTCAAGTCAGGGAGTTATGTTTGTGGGCTAAGGAGCAAATATATGGGTGCTTTTAGGAGAATTCCAAACTGGGCTAAGCAAATATTTGAGGGAGGTTTGAAGTGGGAATTGAAATTTCTTGGGACTCTTATGGAGCTTGAATTGTTGAAAGTTAGGGATTCATATTGGGGAAGTGAAAATAAGAAAATAATCAATAGTTGTTGAGAATGAGGAGGGGAAAAAATGTGAGAAATGAAAAAAGGATTTGAAGGAGTATTATATTTTGAAAGATGTTCATTTTGGTATCTTAAAAAATCTTCCTTGCTACTTAGATTTCTTAATTTTTATGAAATATCCTCCAGGCTCAAATTTCTTTCCCATTTGTTTTCCTCTGTGGCTTTTGTAATTTCCAGGCTTTTGGGAATGTACATAAATTTGGGGAACAGATGGAATAAAATTAACATTTTGGTTTAAGGGAATGTGTGGGAAATTACTTTTGAAAAAAAACTCAAATTAATGTAGAATCTCAATAATGGTTTATATATGCAAGGAGCTTTATAACATTTTTCTCCCCCTCCCTACCCCTACCCCATATAAGGGACTTAGTTTTTGTAGGCTATGACAGCAATTATTCTTGACCTACATTAATGAAACAAATTTTTAGAAAATCTGGGAAAATTTTTCTTGAAAATGGGGGAATCAAATATTTTCATTGTTACAACTATGAACTACAGAGAGGGGAGGGGGAGGGGGAAAAAGGAGATGTTACACCATGTCTACTATTAACAGTACTACTTTAAGGCAGTAAATGGATTCCTTCCACGTTAATATGAACACGTGCTTTGTGGATGAGAATTCAAACTGAGCTCCTGGATAAGGTATTTTAAATGCATAGAGTGGATCCCATATCACTTATTAATTTTTTCGTTAATATTTTCTATCTTTATGGGAACAGCTGCAAGCTCCTTGTATCCATGCAGGTATAATTATACATATAATAATATGTACACTTGTGTAATATTCTTACTGTGGTTGACCTCTTGAGGTGAGAGCATTTTCTCTGTAGAGGCACACAAATTTTGAAATAATTATTCCTATAACCTTTAACGTTATTTCCCTCACCCCTTATTTTTTATTTTATTACCACGGGATTTTCCTATTTTTTTGTACTAAAATTTTGCTTCGTACATAGGTACATACGCTTCTGGTTCAGTTTGCCCCAATGCTATAATGCTACAGAGCTTGCATGGTGAATGTATTAAAATAAGGCTTGCATTTGATTACACTCCTCCCCACCAACCCCAAAGCCCCTTGACGGTTGGGCCTAATTAATGTGCATGGTTTTAATTAAGTGTGCCAATAAATTAGCCTGTTCCCAAAGGACGAGCCGAGCCGCCACATTCGATATTAACACTAATTTAAAATCCATGGATTGATTATGAGCCTATAAATTCTAGGATTTCCCCCAAAATACATCCTAAAAGGGAAAGTGTGCTTTATTATATTACACGTAACTATTTGTGGGAATATAGTGCATCCAAATGCTAATTTAGATTTAGTTATAGGAAGCACTTTCAAGGCTGCTGAGGCGTACTGTAGTGAGTTCTGTGTCAGCACTCACTCAGACTCTGAGTCAACAGCAGCTTCCCCCTCCCCCCTCCCCCTCCCAACCCAATGACTGTCAATAATATAAACGTGATTGTTGATTCGACAGATGATCAAGATGATGCTGACGGTGATGGTAGTGTACACACTTTCCTGGCTCCCCTTCAATACCCTCATGGTAAGTATGGGTTGACGTGTGAGTCTCAACTCAGAGTCAAAATGTAAATTCACATGCTTCTATAATTATTATTACAGTGCACTCTCATTTTGAGGACCATCCATTCAAAATAGCATCTCTTCAAAAAAAATAATTCGGGTATACTTCCCAAATTTAAAACCCTTAAATTTTTATCCCTGTAAAAGTCAAGTCTGGGAATCCAACAGGATTTCTTTAAATAGGATAAAGATTTTGTATCACCTTGCCCCATTTGTTAATTTCTTACCTTGAGGACCCCAAGCTGCGGGGTTCAAATCCGACAGAATTTTCTGGAGGTGTTTGTCTAAAGGGACCTCACTCTAATAAATAATTCTATTCTATAATAATTATTCTTCCTGCCTATATATTGAGATTACGAAAACCTCCCAAACCACTCCAACACTTGACGCCCAAGTTTCCGCAGGACTTGATCAAATGAATAGTCACTTGAGTGAGTTTTGATAAGATTGGACCCATCTCTCTCTCCCTAGCCCACGTTATATATGCAGGCATTCGTAAATACATTCCTTTAACAAAGTTGGTTCCCCAATCTTTTGTCTCTACAATGGAAATTCCTGAGGAATTCAAACTCAAAGCCTCAAACCAAGCTGATACAGGAAAAGAGCCCCGTGGAGTACTTTCTCCCTCTGTCTCTTTGGAACCTTATAACTTCCGCAAAGCTCCCCACTCCCTCCTTGTCCTCATTGAAATGCATTAAAGAGGGGTGATGTGTTTTCCTTAAAGTGGTTCCCTTTGAAATGAATATTCCTGGAATTGAATTCTGGGCGGAAGTACAAGTTTGCATTAAAATCTGTTTATTCAACTGGGGATTTCAATTTAGATTTTCTTCTCGGGGGGAAAAAAAATATACTCCTTCTCCAGCACACACGTCCCTATTTATTTTCTACGGAGAAGGTGTACAAAATGTCTGTTTATTTGTGGGCGTATGACCGTACGTACACGTAGATACCTATACGCATAAAACACTTCAAACACTGAGGTTTTAAGCCTATTTCGTTATTCTTAATGCTTTTGGTACAGTGGGAGATGACTGTTCCAGAGTGCCCCGTCCTCAAAGAGGGGGCGTACTCTACGGGGGAGGAATTACCCAGCAACTCTTTTTTTCAGCTCAATAATATTTTTTTATTAGTTAGGATAAATACCAATAAATAAATATATCTTCCCTGATTTTCTAAGTGAGCTGTTCCAAGTGCTGGGGTAAAGGGAGCGTACTGTGCTCAAAGGGAAATTGAATTTTCTTGGCATCTGTTTGCTCACTTGAGTAGCAATTTTGACAAGTGAAGCTCTTTTTTTACAATATTTCTGGACTTATTTTTTTTCTGATGTTTTCACAGGGACGGTCTGACGATCTTGAGTAATGTTTTTCTAGTTATTTCCTTCATGTTTTTCAGCTCAATTTAATACGTTGTTTTGACAGGCAGGAATATTTCCCTTGGTTTTTGTTTTAACCCCATTCCATATTTGCTGAGGCTCCGGATACATATTTCTTCAAGGTTCCGAGATCTTACGTGTAGTGTCTTATTTATAGTGTAGAACTGAACTGACAGGGAAAAAATTCTTTGAAGTTACTTAACTCCCTCCTAAATGAAAATATCGGCTTAAGTCATATGTACACATGTTCGTGCATATGCGCGGGAATTTTAAAAAATCCACGCCTGTTTATATTTCAATTCTTGGAAATTCCTTGGAAATTTCTTGGAAATTCCTTGAAAATTCCTGAACTTAATTTTTGTTTCTGAATATTTTTGAGTCTTTACAGCTTAAAATATTCTATCTATTAAAATCCTACTGAATTTAACTTACTTACTTCCCTGGGGTTGTTGAAGCAGTATGGCCAAATAGGGTTTTGAGGGCTAGGCTGATTATTTTGAATACTCTTTAAAAAGAGAGCTGGACTGTCAGATGTCTGTCAATTGAGGGATATCAGTCTGAACAAATGCTAATTTTGGACTCTTCAAAGGTTCAAAGGATATTAATATCAAAATTTCTGAATTTTATAGGTTTGCGCGGACGTCCAGGGGATGGACTTCTGGAGCTGGGGTCCGATCCGCTACATCTTCTTCGCGGTCCATTGGATGGCCATGTCCCACACGGTCTGTAACCCAATCATCTACTGTTGGATGAATTCCCGGTTCAGGGTGGGCTTCCGGTCTGCAGTCTCTCAGCTCCCCCTCCTCAAAAGAGTGCTACTTGGGAGGGATGGGAAGGGTCGGAGCGGGCATCGGCTCCAGAGGATGGGGACTTGCACTACCTACACTTTTGCTAGCCCGATCCACACCCCCACGACCACTGTCACCCCCCAGCATTCCAATAACAAGAAACTTTCCCGAGGAGCCTCCCTCCTCTCAAATCGGACCACATTCACAGAAGTAGGGAGCCCAAATTTTAATAACTGTGATCGGAGGAAGATGATGAGTCCGTACCTGGCCAATAATCATGCGGTTCTTCCGAAAACTACGAACCACCTGAGCATCAGTAGTCCGTACATCTCCAGTAGTACGAGTCCATGCTCGAATAAGCTCCATTCCCCTATTAGCATGGTCGTGAGCTACAATTCTAGCAGCTTCGTGGGATCCTCATCCTCGAACAACAAAGGGGGCTTGTGCTCGAGTCGGAGAGGAAGTCGGAGGACTTCCATCTCGGAGTCTTTCATGTGAGACAAATTCTGAGGGATTCAATCCGTGGACGCCAAGAACCGCATCGATGTACATTTCGAGAGTATATTGGTAAACTGTATACAAAAAAATACTATATATAGTCATATCGATATAAGAATTTTGAACCTATACTAGAGCAATATACCGTAATGATCCCTATCATTTTTATGTGTATAGATACTCAGCCAATAAGCACTTCAGCTCTTTACATATCTGTCCCGAGGGAAAGGGGAGGGGATCGTTACTTGAGATTAATCCTATTGTTGTCTCCTCTCTTTATATCAATTTGATTGAGAGAGGAGAGCGGATCTTCCGGACTGAATTAGCCCTGTTGACGGAATGGCGTCGACTGATAGCTTTTGAGGGAAGATGTAGAATGTATAGTGGATATAAAGCCAGGGCCAAGGGGAGAGAATTGAGTGTGGAAACCAAGAAATTAGCAGAGATAAGGAAGCTCATTTATTGTCCAGTCAAGTCTAAGTCTTTTCCTGGGAGAGCCAAAATCAAGCACATCTTCAACACAGAGACTACTATACTCGAACTCATAGATGTAATTATATACTCAGACATTTATACTCATTCACTCCGGAAGGAGTCACAGTCTAACCCTCATCATGGTTAAGAAGCAGGGATTCCGGGTGAGGTTCTAACTATATAGGCTTGTAAGGAATTAGCTTTCAAAAGTCAGGCTTTTGAAACTGTACGCAATTTTAGGGTTTGGAATCCCCAGGCCTGAGATTCATTCCGTTTTGAGTAACCATTAAATTTACCCAGTTGAATATTCCATTCGGCTTTTGAACCCGCCACTCTATGTATATAACTATATGTGCAGACTTTTTGTGAAGCTTGGATACATACGTCAAGCTCTCTAATAATTGTTATTATTATTAAGTGATGACTGTAACAGTTCCCAGATATGTTAGTGTAATAGTTCCGGAATGTGACCCTATATTTGTTGTGGTATGAGGCAATCCAGTTTAAAGTAACAGGGCTTTTTATGGACACTGGTGCGTGTCCAGATACTGGTGTAATATTGTGTAGGACGTTTTTGTAATAATTATATATATGGGGTACGCCTGGATAGATATAATAGGAAGAATGTGAGTAGCTTAAGTAAATAGCTCTGTATAAGTCTATACCTTCCCGGGGGAGGGAAGTCCTAGGAAATATAATAATTGGACCCTGTAACGTTTACCTCAAAGTTAATATTTCCCCTGAAAAACAGGACCCATAGCCAGTGCTGTTTTATTAAGGATGCTTGATAGAGAGACGGAACAGGCTCTGTGTAATAGTACCATGTGATTTTGTTATGTTGATGTGAAGGAAGCCCTTGTGCAAATAAGATTACTGGGAGAGTATATACATGTTTTTACTGTAATGTTACACACGCTTGGAGACACATAATTAAGTATTATTTATAGATATGCTTAGGTTTTAGGTACGTAGGGAAATAATGACATTCGTTATACACTTGTTTACTATAGTGATGGAGCAGGGACTATATACGTATGAGATGAATGTAGATACAACTATACTAGATTTGCAGGCGAACGTTTAGGAACATTGTATATAAATATTATATAACAAGATACAGTCCCATACTTACACACCCCACGTTTATGCAATGTAAACAGATTCTATTTACACACGTGTGTGTTTGTTATCTTTAATAATAAGGTGCTATACGCTATGTAGTATGTGGCAAATGCGAAACGAACGGACCGGAATCATTATGCAATATAGTATCATTGCAAACACTGTAATTTACGAATATTTTATTTCCTGCTAAATGAACAAGTCCTTCCAATAATATTCACTCAATGAAAAAAAAAACCTGGTTTTGTACTCAAAGTTAGGGAGTAATTTAAAGGATTTTTCATACTCCTTCTACCTATATTTTGCTTCCAAAGACACAATTTGTAAGTAAATATCGACATGAAAGGGTATATGAGTGCTAAATTTTAGGAAAAATCATTATAGGAAATATGTACCTTGTATGTGTGGGGGGAATATCCCTGGAAATCTGTTCAAATGTTATTGTAATTATATTATGTAGATATATAATTACATATAAGTATTTATAATGCTAATAGAGAGGGAATGTTATCTTAAGCGGAAGTCTTTACTGAAGTTGTGCAAGAAGACTTATACAATCTCTAAGGCCTACAGTATAGGAGTGGATGCGGAGTATTCTATACAAATGATAAAATTGTCATATTCATACTTACTGGGGTACATATTCGTCTGTAAGTATTTATTATATAATGCATATCATGGGATTATGTGTAATTGTAGAGGAATTTCCCTGACAAGGCCAGAAATTACAGGGTTTTGCTGAGCAGCGTAAAATAGTAAGTACGGGTGAGTGCAAGAAAGGAAGCTAAAGTGGAGTTGATTATTTCTAATTATATTCCGAGACATGTTCCTATCATCTTGTACAGAGTCAATTGGGAATTGAGACCTCTGTGAAATGTTGGGCTCCCCCTAAATTTAATTATTAGCGATCCGATTAAAAATCTCCAGGAAAAAAAGTCACAGGCTGATTGGGTTTCCGAAAATAGCTAAAGTTACCTGCTTACTGTTAGCCCTAGTACCAAAGTATATGCTCTGTAATTATATATTTAATGTATATACATATATTTACACATATATAATTACATATAGATCCTTGTTGTTTATACCTATTTCAATGTTCGATCCGGTACTGTCTACTAATTATGTACGATACAGAACGCAATTTATTTTACAGTAAAACCAAACGTCAAAAGTTGAAAAAAAAGATGTCTGGGTTGAATTTCTTTCCCTCAAAATTATAACCGTTGAATCTTCCTCCACTCTGCTTCCTTTTGAGAGATTTCTTAGAAAGAGCTTCTATTCTCTGTAAGAAAAAATATTTTAATATACATGTTTTAGCACATGATCCTAATGGATTTGTCAGACAGGAAATAGGAGTCTTATTTCAGGATCGTAGGATTTCACTCCTGCAACATCATCATGTAATATATGACATGGGTGTCAAATGGGAATGGGATATTTTTCCAAGGATGGGTCACAATAATGGAACATGATACAAGGAAAATTCCGACTGAGAACAATTGTATGAAGAATATTTCCCCGTATAATTTTATATACTGGTATAATTATTATCTAATCATTATAATTATGAGGGTCGCATTCAGAATCACGCTTCACGTTGACATTCGTAGACATTTACACACATCTGATTCGGAATATGTCATGGAATAAAATCCAGAGCTTTGACACAAAAGCCCCAATGAAAAGCTCCCCCCTCCCTTACGAAAGCTGTCTCGATATAGAGTCAGAGCGGAAATCTGTTGAGTCTTGGGATTCTGACAAGAGCAAGGAAAATGCGTTGGGCCAAGTCCTGGATGGAATTTTAATGGAGTCGGAAGTAAATAATGAGGTTGAACACAAGCACTTGATACGGGCTTAATGGAGTGACAGAGAATTAAATCCATTGATTTTCCTTCATCCCATCATCTTCTCTTTCCAGTCTCGCAGACCCAGCCCATCATCATTCCCCTGACTTTTCACATCTTTTCACTTTGAAGGTTAAGGAACTACACGAAAGGAAACCTCCCATGTAAAATTGTCAATGGAGCGAGCTAATTAGGTTTGAGAATACGGAAATGGACCTGGAATTTAACTATACCCTGAAGGTCCTCAATATATTCCCTCAATTTATTCTCAAGCATCATCTTTATTTTGTCCCTGCCATTATTACGAACACAGAGCAGGAGTATGGAGCTGAAACCTCCAGGGATTTCTAATTTTCCCTTAAAAGATCCCAGAATTAAGATCTTGTACAATTATTACAGTAGATTCTGTCCTCAAGAGAATCCCTTCCTTGAAAGGAACAAAATGAATCTATTCAAGTTTGACTCCCATACATATGTAGATTAAGAATACAAATTAAAATTTGGGGCACCTTGAGACGCTATTTTCTCTTCCCCCAGGGAAGATCTGTGTGTAAAGACGGACCTTATAGCGAAGGTGCACTGTGGATTTCACAATCTCATCCCCACAAACTTATTCCCATCAATTAGGCAGCCCATGACGTCCTCACAATTTACCATTGTCTGGAGTATCTAATTTACATTTATATATCTATAGAAAATTCACGTGGCTTTCACCTTTCTCCCCTTTTAAAGGCTCCTCGTAAAAGGTTCCCAGTAATTGTGCTTTTTTTAATTAAGGCTTTCAAGTCTCAATTACATTTGCAGTACACATATCTATAGACCCGACGTCATTCCTCCTTTTTTTTTCTTTATCAAGACTCTAATTGCATTTTTGAATTTCGATACGATTTTTTGCAATAGACCTGGAAACTTTTGAGGCTTCAGGATTAAATTAACTTTTAAAAGTTGTATGACTTCCAGCCCTCGCATTTTCCTGGGAACAGTTCTCAGGAGGATTCTTTTTAGGGGATCTCCCTTGGAAAGTAGAGATTATCTTTATTTTTTTTTATTTAAATGATTGCATCCACTATACAAGATGAATGACAAAATGTAATTCCGAATTCTCTTACAACAGACATAGTAGTTACAGCAAAATAGCAGCCAAATAAAGGGAAGGATTTCAGCATCAAATCCCTGTTTCCTAAGAGTTTCTTCCTAATTGAAAGGGAACATCAACATTCACGGCTGTGTACTTTCTTCCCTTAATTCCCTCCTTGAACCTGACAAAGTTTAAGAGTCCCATCAGGAAACTAATAATTCACTTGTGGGAATTTCCATTTGAATTGGATATACATAAGTGCATGTAATTCTAGATGTTTGTGTGGAGAACTAATCTGAAATGTTGAAGGTTGGAGGTTGGCTGGGGATGACAGTTTTTGTTTAAATTCAATGCATTTCCCTGCATCCTGGAAGTCCAATGTCTGAACTTTCTTGAAAATTGTTTCCGACTTGGGACGTCATACTTATTATGCACTTGGGATTCAATTTATTGTGGATCTTTGGATGACATTTCTTCCGGGATTCTTGCAGGAAGTTCTCCCTAGATAATATTCTGAATCTGAAGTTTGTTCAAGGTTCCTGAAGAAAATAGGGGTATTGTTTAAGGAAAGTATATGTTGAAATTATAGAATGGGGTTGTATTTTAATAATTACATGTATCGTCTTCTTCTTTGAAGATTCGCTGAATATACAGCAATTTACAGATTTCATGGTTTACAGTCATGTAGATACATAATTATACGTAGGCTCGGACGGATTTGTAAGTTTATAGCTCTGGTGTGAGAAAAAGGATGAGTCATCCAGCTCATGTATATATGTTTGAACAATTTATACTAATGAGTTACATTTAATGGCTCACATTTCTGGGAATGATCCCATGCAGTTTTGTCAGCAAGGCAGAATGTTCTGGGAGTAATTACATAAATCCTATATGCACCGCCCACTCATGGAGAAATTATTGTTGTGGCTGCAAAACGTAGGGAGTTATAGCTGATTTCCTGGAAGGACTCTCGTTCTCACAATCAGCATTTAAACGAAGGAGTCGTCTCTGTCATTTAACTCCGACTGATGTAATGGGATTGTGAATTCTGAGAGTGCCCCAAGGATTATTTTTAATTAGGTTGATGTAGTGTCGGATTCTCTGGCATTTATTTGCAATTCAAGGGACACGTGCATTTTCTTTTTAGAAAAACAGAATAATTGTTACTTTGGCCCAGATTCCATTCAATTTAAAAAAAATATGCTTTCAAGAGCTTATGACTTTATAAGGGAGAAATATAGCTTTGGGGCTATGTTATAATTATGATGGTTTTGGAGGTTCACCGTTGTATAGAGAGAGTGGACTGTATTTTTTAAATCTATACATGCGTAATTATGTAGAGTGCAGAGTTTTTAAGGGGCATTAACTCATGCCTATAAATACTGCCCGCAATTTAGAAATTTTCTGCTGAGTGTCAATTCCAAGAAATGCGCATCCGACGATTTGGCTTATGTAGCAAAATAGCTGATGAGGAAATTCAAGCCAAATAATAGCAATGGAATTAATTTATAAAAATGTTCAACCCTGTCTTAATTACTTTGCCTTAGGTCTAATTTTAGAAAACATTTGTACGTACGAGTTCAACTAGTGACAGAACGCATGAAATTTTTCAAATACGTCTGAAGGTACAATTATTATATTTAATGCACTGTACAAGATCCATATATGAAACATGCACTGAAGAGGCATTTTTATTATTTACTCTCAAATGACATCTCTGAAAGGCGATTTTATTTTTATAAGAATATCTCTGAGCAGGACTAAACTATTCACAACACAGTAAATGAGACTGTCCAGGTATTTATGCTAGTACAGTGGAATGGTTAACTAAAGGACATTTTATAGTAAGAATATTCCGTTGAATGATGATTCGCATTATGGAGCCTATGTCTTAAATTTGTTAGTGACCATTTTAGTGGTCTGAGGATTTAAGGAATGGTTTCATCCAGAATTCAATTTGGACCGGAAATGTGACTCGTGGAAATGAAGCTGTCTCCGATGGGAAGGGTTGAGTAATTTTTTATTCATGAGGCTCAACCCACTGGAATTTCTGCCCATCAGCAATTTATTAACCATTGATGTTCAATGTGTTAATTCTAAAACATCAGCATTATACTTTAGTTTACATGAAGGAGCATAGACGCCAACGCAATTTTTTGTCACTTACAGCAAGAATAATTCATGAAATGCAACAGTAGCTGGAGAACATCAGGGCGATGACTGTCAATTGAGACTGGAGTTTTTTTTCTGAGAAGTTTCTGGCCAAGTGTACAAAATACAACGACAACCTTCTCGCTGCGTTTGAGGGCAAAACTTCCTCACAGTTTCGAAAGTTAATCCTGGAATTTATTGGAGAAGTCCTTGAAGCTTTGTTTTCGGATCTGGATAATTTCTGCAACTTTACTATTTTGGTGAGTTCTAAAAATTAGTCGTAATTCCATATGAAACATGTTGAACAATAACCATTTGAAAAAAAGACCACGAAGATGTCCTGCCAAATTTGATAGATCAGTATGCTGAAAACATTTTCAAACCATTTTTAGTACATTGAATTAAATCTCAATATAAATGCCTCTCCTGATATTGTGGATTCTATAATATATAAAACATATATAAACACACACTTAGAAACTCAACTTTTAGTTACACCCCTTTTTTGCTACTACATTGAATGTACTGACTTCCTGACCTAACTACAACAAAAAATTTGAAACAGAGCTGACTCTAGTATTTTCATTATGTACTGTTTTCTGATACAAATTTGTTCTTTTATCAGGCTCGAAGAAATGTATGAGTCAAAAAAACATACCTCAAGTTTTGTAGAAAATTTTATTTCTGGTTTTCTTCAAATAGTTCATTGACGTAGCAGATCAATTTTGGGTTCTTAGTGGTCACCAACGTGAATACAGATAAAGGTCGGAAGTTTGGAAGGTTTTCAAAACTAATAATTTTTAATTACCACTCCAATTTTTGAATGATGTGCTTTTTTGAGGCTCGTTTGTCTTGAAATTGAGTCTCACAAGGGAACATCTCGGGGTGGATAAAGCGCAGATTGAAATGAAACTTTGTGTGAGCATAGGAACTGGTCCAATGCCCAAAACCGTAAAAAAGTTTGAACCAGTTCGCGTTTTTTCCGCCAGAAGCTGTGTAAAAATTTAAATTCAATTTTTTATCGGACAGGGGGGCGGGGTCGTTTCAGTTTAAAATTTCCATGTTAAATCCCATTGGAAATTTAAATTCAATAATTATATATTTCCTTTCCATTAGTTAAAATGTGTCATAGTAGCTTCAATGACCTGCGATTGGTTAAAATGTATCACGAATAACATTTTAACACACAAAATCCTATGCTCATGCAAAGTTGACAAAATGGTTATGGGAACCCTTTACAATGAATTTTCCAGTAAAATTGTAGTTGCTAATTTAGTTTTTTTACACTTTCACAGACTACCGTACCAGGATTATGACTCTACATTGGTCTTCAGTCATACTGCTGATCCTTTCAGTTTCGGCGTTTCTTCCTCCATCAGATTCAGCGTGGTGGCGCAGTAATGATGATTCAGAATTTAATGACTCAGAAGAAACAAAACGCATATCGACTACGGTTCGACCCAGGAAAACCACTACGTCAAAAGCAACTCCCCCGACCAACGGCATAGACTACGATGATGACGACCAGAACACGCTAAATGCTACTTCTAAACAGGACGTAGTTAAACATACCGAAAAAAAATCAAATCAAAGAAAGTCCAGTACTTCAAAAACAACAACCCCGTCCCCTCCCAAGTCAATAACCTCTAAATCAGCACCTCCAACACCGATTGAGAAATTTCCGCAGAAAGAAGTCGAACCCATCATTAAGTCGGGACCCGCAGTAACTGAAGTTAGCACAGACTCTGAGACACCGATTGTAAAAACTCCCATCAGAGCAAGTCCCCTCCCGAAGAATACCTCCATTGCGAAGGAGTACGCGGAAAGAAGTCAGAACTTTATCGACAAACTCAAAGGGGAACTGGACTACAACAAGTATTTTGTGGCCTCCGCCACGTATTTGAAGGCAGGCGTGATGTTGAAAACCCTTCAGCAAAACTTGAGTCATTTTCTTGGTCAACACTGTCGGTCCAAGGAATTCCCCCATTTGGATCACCACGTCCGTCTGCCCGATGCCGATGGACATTATGCCGACTCCCAGGGCCGTCAAGACCAATGTAAAATCTCCCGAGCGAAGATGGATCGCCAAATCGAGCAGTTCGAGGAATTAATTTTAGCAAATCAGAGATATCGGGAACAAACAGCAACCATTCAAGAGAACCTGGTCAGAGAACTGGAGAAGCTTCATTTGGAATTCCAAACATCGTTAGAGAACACATTGGGAGATTATGCCCACGGCGAGTCTCATGAGAAGTTACTGGCAATACTTCGAAAAGAACCTGTAGCGCCTCTACCATCGAAAGCTACCCCATCGGATAAAAACCTACCAGAAAGGAGTCCCGAACCTTTGAAGCAAGACTATTTCAAAGATCAAATCACACAGGATCCAAACTTTTCCGATTTGTTTCCAGATACTACTCCTGAATTGGTAGCTCCATCCAATGGACATCAAGTTAATGATAGTAAGAACACCCGATCAGCAGGACCTGATCCAATCACCAAATTTACACACCACATTTATACCGTTTCGGACGATGCATTCATCAATGATGGTTTCGATACTAAAGACGGCTTCGGAGCTTCTACTGCTGCTGAAGAAGAAATTATTTTTCGGAACGAAGCCAATGATGCACAGTATTCATCTCCCCCAGTAGCAGCCGGGAGTCACGGTTCATCGGGATCGGAAGTTGGAACTGGTTCAATATCCAAGCAGTTCGAGGACATCGAAAAACGGAACCGGAAGAACAAGCTCTCAGATCGAGAGAAGGTCGATGCATTTATCGACCTTATTGATCAAATCGAAAATTCAGGACTTAATGGGAACCCAGAGATTTTTGAACTCGCTTGCCTCATCAAAAACTGCTTGCGCCACGCACACATCGTTCCGTATATCAAGCACTTGTTCCCAAAACCTGTTCAACATGCAGTATGGGGAATGCAGAATAAGATTCAAATGGCCAGGAATGGAACAACATTCAAGATCTTTGCTGATGCTGAAGACAATGTACAATCTTTTGAGGTGTTGGATGAAGGGAACTCTGTGTCCCCACTTTTGGGGGAAATTTGGAAATTCATCCCGATGAACGAAGGGAAATCTTTTGTTTTGTACAACATTCAAAGGACCTCCGTACTGAGGACTGTTCCAGCTGATAACGATACGCTCACCGAGCCTACTCAAGCAGGGGTTGCGATGGAGTCTGTGTCCGATCGGGATGTTACAATGTTACCGAAGCGACCAGAGTATTTGTGGTCATTGACCCTGACCTGCGCACCTACGAAAGAAGACACGGCCTCCACTGAAAGGACCAGCCTGGGCACTAAAGATTTGAAATGTAACGTGATTATCGGGAGTCAGCTTTATGGGAATTTAACCCTGAATTTGAATCAGTTTGGGTATGTGACGCTACTCCCTAAAGAAGATCCGGGGCTGTTTAAAATTCGTCACGCCGACTAAGGAAAATAATAAAAGTTAAAAATAATTAGTAGTCGTATTAATGTTGCATGAGTATATTAATTATTACTTTAATTCAGAAATAAAATCTTTAATAATTATTTCAGTTCCATGGAAGCGACAGGTTTTTTCCGTAGGGTTGAGCTTACAATTAAATGTAATATTTTGTTTATGTAATTGTGGAGCATTTAAGTAATTGTTACGGGTACAATTTATTTTCACCAATGTTTGAATTTTGCATTTAATTATTTTGAGTTGTATCCTTTTAGACCAGATAAACGCTCGTGCATGTATAAAATGCAGATTTTTACAATTGACTTCTCAACGTTGAAGACCATGTTTGAAAACTTTACTGACAATGGGAATAGCTGGTGATGACGATGATGCATGATTAAACCGGCAGATCTTGAAAACATTTGTAATAATTTTCCCTAAATTTGTTGAAATATTTCCATAAATCTTCTTTCAAAATTTTCCTTTAATTTGTTTTCATAATAACAAAACAAAGAAAAAATATTTAATTTTATTGTTAATCTTTAAACGATTGCATAAACTTTGCCTCGCAATTTTACGTCTTCAGGCCGGAAATTTCTACTCACGATGCTGATTTTAGTCTCAATTGAATCCCCACCATATTTCCTACAAATTCAGCTTTCCCAAATTTTGTAAATTATAGACCGTCCATTCACAAAATTATAAGACCAGAAGCTCTCTTTTCCTCATCTTTGGCACCGATGCTTTCCTCTATTTTATCGGCTCATGCCCATAATTCTCAATTTAGCTACCTGCTTCCTAACACATTAAAAATCCGGTGAAATTTTCTAGAATCCAGTGTCAATTGTAGCTCTGAAAAAACATTTAACAACTGAGTAAAAATTCAACAATTGCCAAGTTTTTAGTCTTCCCAGATAAGTCCAGATTTTGATTCACATCCTTCCTTAGAAACGCTGTAGAGATTTTAAGCTACAAGGGTGTAAGAAATTTTTTAAAATATGATAGATCTATTTGTAGGTAAGGAATTAGCATAATGAATGAAGGGGAATTGGGGATTAAACAACTGATCGTAAAGATGCTTCTGTTTTCACTCATTGAACCACGCGGTATTCACATTTTATTACAGGTCCCGGTCATCGTCATGTATTATTTATTCTCTTCTTCGATGTCTTTCAGAAGCGTTAATAATAATATGATAGTGTGTTGAGATATGTTTTATGCCAGTGAAACACTGGCGTGTGGATTAACCCTAGATTACCTAAGCTATTGAACTTACGCCAGGGCCCAAGCTATGGTCAGCCTGGCCAAGACCTTTAACATAGGGGCCATATACATATTATGCCCTTTTTGTTTTCAGAGTTAACAACAATGAACCTAAGCTGGTATATTGCAATAAGCTATGATTATTTACATAATAGTACCAATAATAAATTGTAGGTCAATGTGAGTGACCTGGGGTCATGGTTTGAAATGAGTGCCTTTTTTTGCATGTGAATGGTCGGGGATTTTCGGTTTGGGTGGGATATGTGGTAATGACTGATTTGTATTAACCAGAGATACACGTTGGTGCTGGTTGCAGTGTTCGCACAAAACAGCTCGAAAGCTGGTTGACCGATTTTGTTCAAAATTCACCATTCAGCAGCATTTTAAATTCCTCAGGTCAGATTTTTTAGAGAAAAAAGACTTTAGCACAGAAATTTGACACTGATTTTTTATGAACATTCCATTGTTAGTTTTTTTAAAAGAGTTTCACAAATTAATTCCAAATAGGTTCAATTCTCAAAATGTTCGAAGAAACCTCAAAGCCTTACTTGGCGAATTAAAAATGCAACTGAATAATGAATATTTGACACATAAAATTTTGAATGGTTCTTTCATTTTTCACATATTTGCATATAATTAGCATGATCCTAATTATGCGTTCAGAGTGACGGTTTCATTATTATTATTATCACTAGACCGAGTAAGTTGGCAAAGAAAATCGCGTATTATTTTAAAAGTAAGTCAAGGGTAGTTCAAGTCGTCATTGTTGTGTCACGCCTGTTGTCGAGCTAGCTCCTACATAGTTCAAGTCAGTGTAGGTCAATTCAGTCAGTCATTTCAGCCAGTCATTTCAGTCAGTCATTTCAGTCAGTCATTTCAGCCAGTCATTTCAGTCAGTCATTTCAGTCAGTCATTTCAGTCAGTCACATGAAAGATTGTATGTGAAACATATTTCGTATTTTGTTTGTGGTAAATGAATTAAGGTATTTTGCAACATGCCAACTATATTTTGAATTTCGTATTTTAAAAATCTACGAATGTTATAGTATTTTGTATATATTTATCTTGTTTGCCTAACCCGTACCAAAAATTTAAAATACATAGCTCTGGCAACTGTAATGTGAGGATTATAAAGATGGTGAAAGTAGCGATCCGAATATAAAATCCGTAAATAAATTATCCACGAGTTATAAGGTTTTTCGTTAAACATTATTCTGTATCTAGGGTAATGCTAATCAACTTTGATCTACAGAAGTGCAAAACTCTAAGCTCTTATCACGTGTTAATTAACTTGAATATAATGCTTTGAATGATCAAGCTTGTGGTACAGATACATCCGAGATATATATTTTTAGAGTATTTTATTAAGTATTTTATATTTCAAATAACAACTAACGCCCAATTTTATTATTATCGTTCTCACCAGGGGTCAAAGATTTTTGTGGGAAGTCGGGAAGAATCTTCACAGGGAAAAATATTTTTGGTAGGGAAAATCTCAAAAGGAAGGGATTATTTTTTGCGAACATTGATTTTTAAATTCGTTGACCTTGTTTTGACAGGGATTTTGAAGTCTTGTAGGGAAATTATTTGTACCAACAGGGATTTTTAAAATCCTTGAGCTTTTTTTCACAATGATTTTTGAAATCGTTGAGGACCTTCCCACATGGACATAAAATCCAGCGGGGAAATTCAGAAATGATCTTCTAGGGAGATTTACAATAATTCGACCCCCTGGTTCTCACGTTGGTAAAATGTGTATAGCCTTCTTAAATTATAATTTCTGCTCGCATAATAATTATTGTGGCATTCTATTATGAATTTGGTTTCGGATCATAAGTACTATAGGTTGTTCTAAAGTATTACTGGCCTATGGTAACTTTCAAGACGTCAAATTACTAGAATGTTTACTAGAAAAATTAAATTAGCGTCAAAACTTAAGCTTAAATTTGTATTACATTCGGATTATTGAGGTTGGAGTTACGGCAATCACTAATAGCAAACGAGATACGTACCCCAGAGGGGGGTACGCAAGCAAAATTTTCCCATTGTTTTCAAGAACTGACGAGGCATCCCAAATCCAAGAAAATAATTTGCTGAATTCACGCACAACTGGTCACAGGTCAAGGGTCACAGTGATGACCCTGTACTGATCTTGACTTCCTGTTGAGTCTTTTGTGAACTTGCGACTTTAGTAGTCCCCCATGATCCACCTGCATTGCTTATTTTACAAGCCTAATAACGCATGGGGGTTAGGCCAGAATATATGAATGCTCCCCATAAAGTATACTGCGTCGTATGTTTACTATGGAAAATGGCCGCCAAATTCTAATTTTGGAATCTTTTAGAATTTTTTCCCGCTGAACCTCTGGACCAATTTAAATTAAATTTTTACTGTAGGTCACTAACATGTCAAAGAACGATTACAAAAATTACTGACTTGACCCGTTTAAATTTGCTCTAACAAAAATTAAAATTTCCTCAAAATTTTCCACTCGTGGCCGGCCTGACCATAGCTTGGGTAATCTAGGGTTAAGAGTTAAAAGCAAATTGGGCCAGACATAATATTTATCCCGCCTTTTATTAAATACTACATTAGTCCAGTTTACCTCTTAACGGACGACATAAATATTGACTGACAAGGAAGCTACAGCTTCAAAATATTAAAAAAAATTTACAGGAAGGCATGTGTGTATATGTAAGTAAGTGGCGTAAGAATGAATTTTTTTTATCAAGCGATAAATGTTGACCATGGTACTAAATAGTAATCGTTTCGGTTCCATGGTCAACTCAGTTCAACGACAATTTCTGGCTTATTTGCACATGAAATCCTTTGGAAAAATGTGTGCCAATTTATCTCATAACAAAATAAAAAACAAAAATGTTTCACTATCAAGTTCAACTTCCTGTTCTGCCCAGTCCAGATTTCCGTACTCTGCACTTTAAAGACACTTTGCCTTAAACTTGTGTCCATTAGAAATTCAGTTTGGCTTCCGTTATAAAAACAGAAATGCAAGCAAGTTTCATGTAAACACTCAATTTATTTGAAAGCCAAACCTAAGTTAGTTGAAAATTAAAAATCAAAAGGATTAAATCGTTTCCCAAAGGTGAGATTTATAAGACACAACTTACAAAACATTATCTAAATAGAGAGCGGTAAAAGTCTTCTCTGTTACGACTCGAATATGCAAAGACATTAAAATAGACACCCCAATTTATATTTGTGAGAATAATTTCATATTTTAAAAATTTACAATAACTATTACAACCTCGCTCATTAAATTATAATATCTACAAATAATGGATTTTGTTTACAGGTAAAAGGAATTGGGCACCATTTAAAATTTTCCAGTCTCCTCAAATCCTTGTAATATGTGGACCGCCACTCTTTTCAAATTTGTTGCAATTACTTGCATTGCCACGCCCTCTCTCGGCACTTGGGTGCTCTTTGACGACTACGACGATTCTGAAACAACGACTGTCAGTCACAGTGGAATTAAAACAAACTACGCCAGTAAAGCCAGTCTCAGCCCCAGAACATCTGAATCCATTCCGATAATTGTTCAAGGCGTTCAAGATGTGGACCAAACTTCTAAAGCAGCTTCACCCGCAACGACCCCGACAATACCCCCCAAATCGGGAAAAACCGGTGACGTTATAATCAATCCAGAAGACTACTATTTAGAGACTGGGGATGAGACGTGGTTGAGATCCATGCAAAAAACTGTGAAAACAAGACCCAAGAAGTCTGTCACTGACAGTCCTAGCACAATCATCTTTAGCTCCCCAACTCAAAAGACCACCAACAAATCTTTAAACCGACAACAAACCACCAGTGAAAATCTGGGGGGAACTTCCACCGAATTTTCAGAATGGAATTCATTTTTCTACCAAACGACAGCCCGCCCTCTGGAGCAGCTTTCCGAGCACTACAATGACCACAGCCTAAAAAGTATAAATGCTTTGAAAGAGGAAGTCGACTATAACAAATTCTTAGTTGCTTCCTTAACTTTTGCAAAAGCTAGTTTACTGCTGGATTGGCTCCAGAACAACTTGACAAATCTATTGAGTCCGGAATGCCATCTAGCGGAATTTCCTAACATTTATCAACGTTCAGGTTCAGAGAATAAAATGTCCTCAAAATCACCAGAACTTCCTGAGACATGCCAAACATCCCGTGCATTTGTCACGGACAAGATCCAAGAACTGGAGGAACTCGTTTCAAGTAACAAGAGATATCGTGAGCAGGCAGCTTCGGTTCAGCAGAACTTGGTCTACGAACTTGCATCGTTGTACAATCAAGGCTACCAGCAATCTCTGGACACAGTTCCAATAAAGAGCGAGATCAGAGACTCAGAGCCCCAAGAGCCCTTTGAGAGATTGGTAATGCAAAGGTATCCAGAGCCAGAGGTTACCATAACTGGAGTGGATGACTCCTCCCCGAGACACCACGTCAAGAGATATTCGGGTCACTCATCCCTAAGAGGGCCGAACCCTTCAGGTCAAATGAACATAAATGAGCATATATCAGAAATGTTCTCTCAAGTGAGTCAAGGGTCACTGGAGGGTACGATGGCGCCATTGATCTCCGAGCAATTTGAGCAACTTGAGAAGCAAAACCGCCGGAATCAGCTCTCCGATCGGGAAAAAGTTGACGCATTCTTTAATCTTATTCAACAAGTTAAATCCGCGGGGTTGAATGGTAACCCGGACATTTTCTTGCTCGCAAGTTTAATTAAGAATTGTCGTCATCATGCTCATATCGTACCTTATGTCAAGCATTTCTTCCCTGGGCTGGTGCAAAAGGTCGTGTGGGGAATGAAGAATAAGCTGGAAATTGTCAAAGAGGAGAGGAGGGTCAAGTTGTTCGCGGATGCGGAGAACAATGTACAGACAATGGAGGTCGTGGGCGGAGTTATCTTGAATGGACCGGTAGATGGGGAGGTTTGGAAATTCATACCCATGAATGGCGGGACATCCTTTGTACTTTACAATATCCAGAGGAACGCGGTTCTGATGACTGTTCCCGCCGCCAGGAATGAGACGCTTGGGGATTGGCGGGAGGAAGCTAAAGTTACGATGGAGTCCGTGTCGGGGCGGGACGTCACCATGTTACTCAAGCGCCTGGAGTACCTTTGGGTCTTGACACTGTCCTGTGAACTACCGCCAGAGGGAGTGGCGGAAGGGGTAGTAATGACAGAGAATGAAACAGATCCAAATTGCAAGGTCACCATAGAGAGTAACCTGTATAAAAATTTGGCGCTGAATTTGAATCCCTTCGGGTATGTGAAACTTCTCTCGAATGGAGCCCCAGGATTGTTTGAAGTTATAAGTATTTATTAGAGATTGAGGCTACAAAATAGATGAGCTTTTCCAGTAATGCTCATTCTCAGTCGGGGTTCTCACGCGGAGATTTTTTTGTTTTCGGAGCGATAATCTTTTGATAAAATTAAATAAGTGTCGTCTTATGAATGGGTTTTAAATGCTACATATAAGGATTCCCTGAGAATTTACATTTTTAACTACACGGTAGTTATAGGTAAGCTATTACTAATTATGTCTGTTTGTTCTTTATCTTTTGAGGGGATTTTTGTAGATCAAGTTCATTGAGATTAGGGGGATTTCATGTTTTGTTCCTAGGTGTTAAGGTAACTGATTTTTAGAATTAATTTCCCTTAATCAGAGTATTAATTGTAAAAAAAATAATTAAATTAATTAATTGTATGACTACGGATGTTGCATTACAATTGCTGGAAATCCCAACCTCAAGTATGCCATTTCATTGTTGTGAGACAAATTTAGAGGCTACAGTCTTGCAAAAAAAAAGCGGTATTTTTATCATTTATAATCCCCTATATGGGACACATTTTCCTGTTATAGTTTATATATATACATAATATAGATACTAAATCTTCATGTCGTAATCATTTTTGCAAGTGAGAATGAACACTAGTCTACTAGAATCTTATTTACAAGTTATATGACATTATTCTCATTGTAGAGGCCGTAATTTACATAGTTGCTCAAAATATTTTACTCGTCCTCTAGATCCAAGGAGCGGCAAGGTTTAAAAATTATACGCTTTACTTTCAGATTTGTGAAGTAATTATTATATTTCGTGGAATACTAAATTGTATGACTAATCTCGATTTTGTCACATTTCTGAACTTCTATTCCTTTTTATTATCCAAGAAGAAATAATAAAAAATTGATTCAAATGAAGCGATGAGAATATTCTTACTGTGTTAGGAGAGACGTAGGAATGCCGGGATTCAATCCGCAATGAAATGGGAGAAGAGAAGGCTATTAAGCACGGCTGACAATGAGTTATATATATATTTTTCATGAATCATATACCAAAATCGCCCTTAATGTAGCATTGTAATGTATGAATTCATCTCGAGTTTACCACTCAAAGCCAGCGAGTTCCCAGTAATTTATAAGTTTTGCCAAAGCCACGACCATTAATTGTAGCAGAAGATGCTAAAAATTGTTATAATGAGTAAACACTTTTGTAAATAAAAATCTAATCTCATCTTTATAGTCTTTAACTAAATCTAAAAAAAGTGTCAACGTCACCATTGGTTTATTTGAAAATTCCCGGGCATTCTCGCCATTGACAAACCATCGCATCCCATTCCACCTACCTATCGTTACTTGAAGGGTTTTTCACACTCACGGAATCAATTACATGTGAGCACTGCTGCCCTAGTCTAGTCAGACTTGACTAGGAAAGTCTAGACTTGACTAGACTAGGAGGCAAAATGGACGTAAAAGAATAGACTTGACTTGACTAGGCATGGTGTTACTATTATGAGACTAGACTAGAATAGACTAGGACAACTTGCGAAAACATATGACTTGACTAGACTTGACTATCATGACGTCATGCAAAACCTAGTCAATTCACAATTGACATACTTGATGCTCCCTCATGTAAATGAAAATTAAAGTTACGAACCAAGTATATGGTTTCGTTTCGAAGGATCAAAACATGAAATTGTTTACTGGATAAGTAGAAAGGTTTAGGGAAGATCTAGTCTTTAGTTACAATTTGTTGCTTAACATTACAATTGATCATAACCAGGGGTGGATTAATAAAATAATTTTTACCCTGGCTCTAACCCTCAAAATAGATTTGTGGGCCTTCACACATGATTTCGGTTATCTGAGGGCCTTAGTCAACATTTTTTTACCCTGGCCCTAAATTTTTTACCTTGGCCGGGCCAGGGTGGGTCACCCCGTAAATCCACCCCTGATCATAACTGAATCTTGATAGTGAAAGCTAGAATATATTTCCTGCGTTAATTTCTATATTTAAAAGTAGTAATATTTTCTTCTATTAGTACTTACCAAATTGCAACTAAAATTAAAATTTTTTGAAATACTGTCCTTCCTGGTAGAGGCCCTTGAATATAAACCTGGTATGATTAGGCTGGTTCACACAGCACAAATCTCCTTATATTGTACCATGTACTTGTTGAACCCCGAATACAGTGGACAGGGTTGCTGATTTTTTTGATTTTTTTGAAAAAAATCAAAATAATCGGATTTATTTGATTTAAATCGGATTTTTTTATTTAAATCGGATTTTTTTGATTTAAATCAATATTTTCTGATTTAAATTCAAAATTTGATCCTACAATAGAATTACCATACAAATTTTTGGATTTAAATTTTCCTAATAATATTGTACACTGTTGGTACTAATGATACTTGAACAATTAGGAAAAAATATTGTGAGAAAATTACAAAAGCAAGTTAACTACCTAATGAAATAAAAAGCTGGTTAAAGGCCAATTCTAAATATCAACAGAATTGTTTGTAAATTGTAACAATATCGAATTGAGTTTTGTTTTTGAAGCCAAACGCTGTATTTAAATTATGTATAAAATTTATGAAGTAAAGACTATAACATTTAAAAAATGCAAAATTCATAGTCAAGTCTTGTCACTTGAAATGGTACTCTTTTAGAAAGATTGGATGTTGGGATGTCTGTTAGGGACGAGGCGTCCCGTGTTATTTCGGGACGTGATTGGGAGACTTATTTTTGTCCCTGGATTCCGAAACGAGACGGAATCTTTTGTGAGACATAACAATTGTCCCCAGCAGAGGCTCTATTAATATACAATATTTCAAACCTCACGCATGTCTAAATTTTATGGCACTGTGACAGCATGACAGATAATCAATATGGTTGCGTACCCAAATTATCCTGAAAATTAGCAAAATCCAAAATGGTCTCATGACCAAAATTCATAAAAACACAAAAATGCACGTTTTACAACGTTTCGAGACATAAAATTACATTTTACCTAACCGCGAATGTTGAATAGTCCATATTGATTTAAATCAGTGATTTATTTAAAAAAAAAACAAGTGATTTAAATCTTGATTTAAATCACGATTTAAATCAACGTGATTTAAATCAAGCCACCCTGACAGTGGGTGCTGCAAGACCTTAAAGGGACCATCGCAGTGACATTTGCACTCCTTTTCAGTTGAAATAACCCAACCTGACCGCCGAAACGACGGTTTAGGTTTTCAATACCCGAAATTATAATTCACCTCCAACGTTTTAATGTCTGTTTACTAATTTAAAACATGTCAGCTGGTATTAACACCATATAAATTCCTGATTAAAACTCGTATAGAGCACTCCGTATAGCTTACGGAGTTGCTCACTGTCAGAACCAGTTTTTCGTGAGTTAATACCAAGTTTGATTCCGGTGGAATCAAAACGTGATTCCTTATTGTCAGCACTAGTTTCAGAAAAATTAAAGAAAAGAAAAACAGATTTTCCCTGGCCCTAAATTTGTTACTATGGCTGGGCCAAGGTGGGCCAGCCCGTGAATCCAACCCTCCTGTCAATTTTCGATTCAACAAAAATCTTGCTGAACATTATTATTGTAGTGATGTTGTAAAGTACACGTGTTTTTTCTCATTTGTACGCCGTTTGAAGTAAATAAAAATGACCTAGGTTTTTGCTAGAGGTACTGGCTAAAATCTGAAAATTTTGAACTCAACGAAACTCAAGTTTTTGAAAATAAATGTTGCTATTTAAAACGAAGGAATGTTTATAAAAAATATAATGTGACTAGGTGAATTGACTAGACTTGACTAGGGAACCAGCTACAGAATCAAGACTAGGACTAGACTTGACTATTGCTACTTAAGCATACAGCTGACTTGAATAGACTTGACTAGTTGTGGCTCTAAACTTTAAAGACTAGACTAGACTTGACTAGGTAGCCTGGCGGGCAGCAGTGCATGTGAGTAATATTTGCACTGTTTGTCGTTGTAATTTTTATATTACAAGTTCTGGCAGCCATAGAAATAATCTGAAGCATAGAGCTTGCAGTCCTCATGTCTCGTTTCAATTAAGTAGCACATACTATACGTATATGCAGAATAAGAATTAAAATACTTAATATTAATTAATTAATAATAATATTTTCCAAAAGGAACCCTGCGCAAAACACTGCCAAAAAAACAAAGGTCAGGATTAAATAATGTATTTTCTAAATCTCGATAACACACTTCTCGGATCATTCACAAAAGTTTTCAAACAGTGAAAAATGTAATTTCGTTTAAACTGTATGACTATCAGTTCTTTGCTGGATGCGAAAATAAATATAAAATCAGCTTGGAAATGTGGATTTTCTCGGACTCAACCTTCGGATACCTTCTGAAATGTTGTGAATCTACATAATTTGAGGATTTTAAAATTCGTTGGTATCCGTAACAGTCATTCAAGTGGCACTAAATACTTTGATTTAAAACTGCATAGTTCGTTCCAGATTAATACGCTTGTACATTTTTCTCTGCCAACAGAACGGTCAGAATTTACTATTGAACAAATTATTTTGAATGGTTAATGACAAATGAAACGTTTTGAATCCCTGGAATTCAAAGGGAAATTTTAGTGTAAATTTCTGAGAAAATATGTGTGTGGATCTCGTTTGAAATTATCCTCCATCCCCGGATTGGAATTTACACCTGTTGAGGATAGTATCCTGACATAAGTGCAAGTTCGTAACATCAGGATAGCCTAGCCAAAGATGGGCACCTCGCCTGAAACTAGGCCTTGTAAATAGGCAACTAGGAAGGAAGGAAAGCAAAACGGATAGGTTTTTAGGAAAGGCACTAGGAAGGTTGTAGAATTTATGTCAAAACTAGGAAATAGAATAGGCAAGCTGAGAATATGTAAAATAATAGGCAAGTTCAAAGGAAGGGTGAGAAAATTGGAAGGATCCTAGGAAGGACTACCGGGAAAACATATTTGATGCCAACCAGAGGCAAGAGATGAAACTGGTTTGTACGATTTCTGCTAGTTATTTGTATTGGACCGTATAACTTTGAATAAACGACATAGTCAAAAACAAACTGTGGAGAAATTCCACCCATATGTACCCCACTAATAGTTAGACGTCTAGATTCGGTGTTCATGGAGTGCTGTGAACAGGGTTTATTTTTAGTACATTAATATTCTGAATACTGCGAGCGTTAAAATATATCTTCCAGAAAATCAATCCAAACTTGGAAATTATCATATGTTCGTCTATGTACAATATACATTTTAAATGATGACAATTATAATATTTACCCGCTTATGTTATTGTATATTGTTTCTCAACGCTATTCGTAAAGAAATGTACAATTTTGACCAAACCGGAAAAGGCATACCCAACCAACTAAGGCTGAACAGGCAATTCAGACTGAACTAGACATTTTAGGCCCTACTAGGCAATTTAATAATCTGACAAGGAAATAGGAAGGACAATTATATGCCCATTTTTAGGAAAAAGGAAACCAGCAAAAGTCCGGTTTAGGAAGGGTATTAGGAAGGACAATCGAGATTACATTGTAGAGGTAAGGTTTCAGGCGAGGAAAACCAGTTGCCCATCTTTGAGCCTAGCAATATAATTGCATGTTATTCCTGCCAAACGTATCGTAAAAAAAGAAGGAGGGAAAGGCAAAGCGCAACTGTCAGCTCAGTGTTCTTAAAGAGCCCAGGAAAGACGGACCTCCGAAGGAATTTGTCTCATTGAAGCCTCCAGTTTGAATAAAATTGACAAATCAGCCATTTCCCAATATCCTATAGACTACAGTTGAAGAGTTGTGGGACATTTTTGTGACCACAATTTTAGAATCAAACTTCAATTTGAAATAGAAATGGTAAGTTCTTTTACACAATTTTTGAACCATTTTCTCCTCAGAATGAAGAGAAATATTCCTTTGGGCCACAACTGATTTTTGGAAAAATTGTATGTAAAAATGCTACATTCTATGACCATTGATTTCAAGGGGACTTAACATGGAAGTTTAGTCTGGAATATTTTCTTCCCCACTAAAAAACACGTGAAAAATAAATATTCCTTTGGAAAACATCCCAAATTTGTATCCAATGAGAGTAGGAAGTGCAGTTGCGCAATGGAATATTTATCGAAGGGAATTTATTGTTAGTACAGTCCATATGGAATTTTTGTCAGTTTCACTGCCATGAACCGATAAAATAGAGAAACGTTGGAGGAAATTGTCGGTGCCAAAGATGGGGGTAAGAGATTTTCTGGTCTTATAATTTTTTAATGGGAGATCTGTTATTCACAAAAATATTTGGGAAAGCTGAATTTGAAGGAAATTTGGTGGGGAAATTTGAACCTATTATCATAATCGTGAGTCGAAATTTCCTGTCTCAGGACTAAAATTGTAAGTCAAAATTTATGAAATCGTTTAAAAATTCACAATAAAATAAAATATTTTGTCTTTGCTTTGGTCTTGTCTTACATTTCTGTTTTCTGTTCTACATTTTCGATTTGATCAATAAGGTCGATAAATGCATCGACCTTCTCTCGATCTGAGAGCTTCTTCTGCCGGTTCAGCTTTTCGATGTGCTCGAATGCTTTAATATTGTACCAGTTCCAACTTGCGATCCCGAAGAACCGTGTCTCCCGGTCGCTACTGGGGGAGATGAGTACTGGGCATCATTGGCTTCGTTCCGAAAAATAATTTCTTCTTCCGCAGCAGTGGAAGCTCCTAAGCCGTCTTTAGTATTGAAACCATCATTGATGAACGCATCGTCCGACACGGTATAAATGTGGTCTTCAGTTGTGACTTCATTACGGCCCCGAAATTTGATGATTGAATCAGGTCCTAGTGATCGGGTGGTCTTACTATCATTAGCTTGATGTCCATTGGAAGGAGCGACCAATTCAAGCGTAATATCTGGAAACAAATCGGAGAAGTTGTGAAGACGGAAATGGACGAGCAGGCCGCAGACCGGAGTAGCTCGGACCATTCAAATTGAAAGCATAGGATAGACGATTTGAAAACATGGAGCCCACGTTGCCTAGTTCACCATACTTGTTTACTTTATCGGGGCTAGCATATCTGCTCCAAATAGCTTGAGCGGAATTGTCAACTCCTCCCACAAATACACCCGTTTTGCTTCCTTGTATCTCTGCTGGATTAATCCCTGCGTCGACAATAGCCTCGTAGGTATAGTTTCCAATAACAATTCTGTAAATAAATAAATTGATATGTGTGATATATATATTGTAATAGGTAATTACTAGCAAAATCTTTAAATGCTAAGTTGGGATGAGGAAACTAAATACTCACTCATTGTCAGTGGTAATTGGGTGATACACAATACATACGGAAAATTTATTTAAATTCAATTACATCTCAATTTTAAGTCAACTTCAATTTGCGGAAGTTTTAAAAGTTTTATAGTAATTGACAACTTCAACTATTGACGCTGCTACTTGATTGCTAGAAATTGATTATTTGCCTTGTATTTGAATTACCAACAAAGTACCAAATTACCAGTTTTACCAAACAATGTACCACTACAAATTGAATTGAAAATTTCAATTACAATTTCAATTTGAACTTACGCAGGAAATTGAGTTGTGAGGAGCCCTAATTTGGAATGTGGAAACAATTTTGACCGCATTTAAACGGGTTCGTATTTTCCACTAACCCATTTCCAACGGGTCCTGGCCGACAATAAAGTTTGATATTGAGTTGCGCTTTTTGGAAAATCTCTTCAAATTCCTTTAAAGTATAATCAAGGGTTTATTTTTTGTTTTAATTTTACAAATTATTTCACATCATTCAGATTTTCAACATTTTACACAGTACAGTGAATTTCCTATATAGTGGTTTCCAAGGGAGTGACAAATTCCTGCCACTATAAAGGGATGCCACTGTATGGTTACCTATATAATATTAATGTTTATAGACAATAACTGTAACTAAATACATTTATAAATTTATTTATTTTTACAGAATACTCAAAATTATGAGGTATGCTAAGCTTCATTGAGTTTAAGATGTTCAGTAACTTTAGGTTTCCTCATGCTAATAATAATATTAGTCGCAACAAACGTTTCGACTGCAAGGTCGCCATTCCAGAAACCAAATTCCTGGAATTATGGAAATGGGAATTACTTCCACTGAGTACTCTGCGGTTTTTTCACTATGAGGTTTTGTTTGACAGTCTGTTTAATGTCATTTTAAATCTTCAATATAATAATTCAATTTATTTTAAAAAATCAGCACGAATTGAAACTTTTTAGAAGTGAGCCAAGTCAAAAATGGCAATGATTTGTGTTATAACTGTTCGTTTTAACTTCAGTCAGGCATCATAGTATATGACTTAAATCCAGGTAATCATACCAGGGCTTCAGTAAACCACAATAATAATCAAACTGTATTATCATTTGAAATTTTATGCCAACTGCCATTATAATTTCGCATTGTCTGAGCCACCGTAACACATAATAGTAGTGCATCGCATGGGTTCAAAACAGTCGAACCTGTACCTGAACCTGGACCCAAACTTTGGGTACCTCAAAAGCGTGAACCTGTACCTGAAAATGTACCCATTTCACAGGTTCAAATTTTTCGATCCTGAACCTGACCCAATTGCGTTTTTGTAGTACCCGCACCTGATTAGTACCTGAACCCGAAAAAGTACCCAAAAGACGACCTGAACCCGGGTATTTTTGGACCGGACCTGAATATGTTTGGGTACTTGAGAATCCAAACTTTTTTAAATGTTATCTTGTATTAAAAGTACAATTGGGTATTTGTAGTACAAAATATATTTAAAATGCATAAGAATGAAAGTTCACTGGTTCCTGGGACACCCTGCCATTGCTTTTGCGATGCAAATCATTTGAGAAGCTTGAATTCTCCGGCCTTTAACTTTCAATCAATGAACCCAAACATTTCAGGTCTTTTGCGATCAGGTTAAGGTCTTTTATGTGTTGCACCTGGTCCTGAGAGGTAAAATCAAAACGGGTTTTTCTCTGTACCTGGTCCTGAACCTGAACCTGTACCCAATTTTACGGGTATAAAATATTGTACCCAGAAAGGACCCAAAATTATTGGGTCCAAAATAAATGAACCCATACTGAACCTGAACCTGGACCTGAACCCAAATACCCGGGTGCGACCTGAACCCATGCGATGCACTACATAATAGTGACATTATAGAGGGAATACCATTATAGAGGGTGCCACTATACTGTATACCTTTAGCATTGCAAACCTCTAGGGAGGGTTTTTGGATGCCATTATAGAGGGAATGCCATCTAAGAGGAAACCACTATATGGGAAATTCACTGTATCTCTTATACTTCCCTCAAATTACACTTGTTTACCCGCTGTGTATACGGAGTTTTAGCAAACGTGAGATGGAACAAGTTTTAAAAAAGTAGGGACGAATTTAAGAAAATCTGGATAATTTAAAATATTTTATCATTCCTCCTAATTACACCTAGTGGTGTCAAGGTCACGGTAGTAGTCCAACAATGAGTGAACTCATTACTGCCTTTTTCGAGATAGGTGTGTCTCTGTCATAACTAGACAGTGCGCCCTCAGTTCGTCGTGAGATATAATGTTCTATGTTACGTTGCTCTCCCGCCTCCAAAGATTAAGCAAATGGGATCAAGATAAAGTATAAGCGTCCCAACCAATTAAACATGTAATGTAAAACTGAATATAGGATTTTGATAGTTGAGTACTGAAAGACGATAAAGATTGCTACTGGTGTCTAATTATTGATGTAATGACACCCTCATTAATAGTTTATTTTATTAAATTGTTTTTAAATCCATTTGATTCCAGGACGGCAGTCTTTTATAGTTTGCTGATTTTATTGCCACAGTTCCCTTATTTCAGTATCCCTTAGAAAAATATTACTGTTGCAATATTAATAATTATATACTAATTTTGGAATCCAAAGCCCAGGTTTGCTTTACATGGAGGGTAAAGACTCTGCGTCCAATTTTTCCAAATTATCCAAAATGGTCATGCGTGTAGGTGCATCAAACTCTTCCACATTGTAGCGAAACTGTGCTCCTTCTAGAATGTTCAAATTTAAATAATTACTTACAAATAGTAAAAATATTTATTAAATTATTAACGTTCAACTGATTTCCAGTGCAGATAGATCAAAATTTGGTTGAGTTGGTTGGCGGAAAACCAAAAATTATCTACTGGTTATGTATAATATCCTCGCCATTAGATACTCCCTATTTTCTGTAAATTACCAGAGAGCAGTTTTACCTCCTTTTAATGCTAAGGTTTTACTTCTTAAGTGGGTTCTTAAGCATAGAATTGATTTGATTTCACTTGAAACAGTTTGGATCTAAATTACATAGTTGTCCCTATAAAACTTACTTTGATCTTTCTAAGATTCTACATTGCTTATTTTTTTACAAAATATTTATAATCGAATATTTTTATAAATTACCCTGAACCATGTCCGCTCCGTCTACCAGATTTTGGCAAAATTCGTCCAAGTTAGCAGATTTGGGGAACCGCCCCGCCATTCTGCTGATGACGATCTCAGACTCAAAGTCCCAGTTGTTCTGCATGATGAAGAGATATGACTTTCCTTTCTACAAATTATTTCAAATCCAATGTAAAATAACTTTTGTGTAGGGGTGCGGATAAACTCTAATAGACAACGGTCTATTGACGGACAATTGACATACGGTTGGAAATCTAACTTTTATACTGAATTTTTAATTACGAATATCATTAGTAATAGAAACATGTGTGTCCACTCAGAAATTTAGTTACGAAATTCTGAGTTCATCAGCATAGCAGTTACGTGTATGTAATGCTCTGGAGATATCCCTTATTATTAAAGAGCACTTTCTGTCCAGTTATTTAAAGTTTCGCACTTTCATAGTTCAATGGCATCGTAAAACGCCCAAAAGGTGGCATGCCAAGCACTCATTATTAACGAGCACTACCTGTCCATTTATTTAAAGCGCTGCTCTTAATATAATCGCGCACGATTTAGGCATACAACAAGCCTTCATGACAGGGCTTGATTCGTAAACCGTTTGGCTTTTAATTTCGAGACTCACACTACCACCTCTTCAAGTAATCGTCCCTGTGAAGCACAGGGCTTTTACTAGTCCTTTATTATTAAAGAGCACTTTCTGTCCGTTGATTTAAAGTTTCGCGCGTTCATAGTTCAATGACCTCACACAATGCCCAAAAGGTGGCATGCCAAGCACTCCTTATTATTAACGAGCACTACCTGTAAAGCGCTACTCTTAATATAAGCACGCACGATTTAGGCATACAACAAGTCTCTACGACAAGGTTTGATTCGTAAGCCGTTTGGCTTTTAATTTCTACAGTCACACTACCACCTCTTCAAATAATTGTCCCTGTGAAGCACAGGGCTTTTACTAGTTCAAGATATGCTTTGAATAAAACAAAACAAACCCTTACTGGGCACATGTTTGAGTCCAAGGATAATCGATAACAAGTACAAGTTGTTGCTGGATATATTCCCTCCTCATTACTGTATATAGTCAAAGGGGTGTTGCGATTAGTGATATTCATCTGCATGACACACATTTCTTGTACATATATATGTATATCCCATAAGAAAACTTAATTTTCAAATTTCGCGAAAAAAATAAAAATGTATTGGGGGAACCTTTGCTCACTAATTAGAATTTAAAACTTCTGCGCGAAACCAGGGTGAGATGGTCCAAACTTTTGACCTCGCAGTGACATTGGGCCAGGTACCTGAGCTCCCACAAAATAGTTTGACCAATTACGTCATTGCAACACAAGCCACAGATTAAAACTATTCTGAACTTATGCTATAGTCGCGAAGATAATTTTCTAATGGAATATTTCTCCTTCCATATTAAAGACACACTCTACTAAATATTTATTTATTTTCAGTACTTAATTTTAATGGTTAAGTTCGGAATCAACTTCCAGATATTGTTAAGTAATTAGAGGTAAATTCCAAAGAAAATCCTATTTTCAGCAAGCCTCTGAATTTACAGTTTATTTTTTGCCTCGGTGAAGAACACCGCACAAATAGTCCATGTATAACTCATTAGTAACACGTGTCACTTGAGCAAATGTTCGGAAAACTGTATGGTTTGATCAGATAGTATGAAAATAATTATATGATACCTCAAAATATATTTATAAAATAAAAATGCATTGGGGGAACCTTTGCTCACGAATTAGAATTCATAACTTCTGCACGCAACCAGGGTGAGATGGTCCAAACGTTTGGTCTCGCTGTGACATTGGGCCAGGTACCTGAGCTCCAACAAAATTTAATTCCAATCCGCAGTGGGCATGGGGCAAGCGTTACTTGTTAGTAGTGTATACAATTCTACTATTTTCTTTAACTCGTAATGATGAGAAAATGTAAACTAATAATGACCAGCTTTTAAAACAATAAAAATTATTGAACATTATATCTGTGTAAGTTGTACTGTAAAGATGGACATTCCCATTTGAATTAAATCTCTAGTTTGACCAATTACGTCATTGCAACACAAGCCACAGATTAAAACTATATATCAAATAGTTATATAAACTATATATACTAAGGTCTCGAAGATAATTTTCCCCTGCAATTATTTCTCCTTCCATATTAAAGACACACTCTACTAAATATGTATTTATTTTCTCATGTGAAACTATTGTGGGAATTCAGCAGGAAATCAATGCCAAAACACAGTCTAGGGTAGAGTTTTTATTGACAATTTTGTTGAGCGTTTTAGAATCAACAAGTTCTTTTGTCATCATTCCAGTGCTAATTATACTCATTGTTAGTACTTAATTTTAATGGTTAAGTTCGGACGCCACTTCCAGTTATTGTTAAGTAATTGGAGGTTAATTCCTAAGGAAATTCTATTTTTACCAAGCCTCAGAATTCACACAGTTTATTGTTTGCCTCGGTGAATTCTGGCAGCACAAATAGTCCATGTATAACTCATTAGTAATACGTGTCACATGAGCAAACGTTCGGAAAACTGTATGGTATAATCAGATAGTATGAAAAGACATATATGATACCTCAAAATATTTATCTCCCTTTTAAACCCTGGTAGCGTTAGAAGTCAAGAATATTCGATTTCCCTGCAGTTTATTTCACTTTACTTCCAGATCTGCTAAAATATATCCTCATATCTCAGAAACTTTGATTCAAGCGGTTAGGAAGGTAGATCAAAGTCTGAATTATTTTCTAAGGTAATTTTTATGGTTTCTGAATTTTCCCTGAATTTTTAAATCTCTCAAAAAATTTGACCGTTTTGTGACTCTAATTTCAAGGGCTTTCAAACGAGTATATATACAACATCAGCACATTGATAAATTTATGCACGGGCCGGAAATTTGTGAGTCAGCAATTACCCACAAAAGTGTAACAAAAATTATTAAAATTAATTATGAATGATGACAATTCTTAAAATGATTGATGTTTGTTTCAATTTAGGATATTTGACCATGTCTATTCAAGGCGGTATACGTTTGGGAGGAACATAATATGTTATATTCGGTAGTATTTTCTCAGGTATTACAATACGAATACGCACTTTGCAACGTCACATTAAGGGTGGTTTTTAATCGGGTCCGTAATTAAATTCAGGGGAAATCCAACATCTCACAGATGTCTAAATTCCCAATTGACTCTGCACAAGATAATAGGAATATGTCTCTGAATATAATAATAAATAATCAACTTCCCTGTGCAGCTACATTTTATTTTTATTCACACACTTAATTTGCAATGCTAAGATGATTTATTTATGTAATTTCCGAACTTGTCAGGGAAAATTCTCTACAATTACACGTAATTCCATGATATGCATTATGTAGTAATTATAAACGATTATGTACAACATAATACATGCACTATATGAATATTGCAAAAAAGCCCGTAGCTCGCCCGTAATTACCAGTCTAGCTTCCGTTATCCTTAGCTAGAGCGAGAACAATTTGCTCATTTAATTTTGCTCCGTAATGCAATGTTGTATTTTTCGATTTTCGGAATGAAATTGGTACTATCTGGGGTTGCTTCCACTGAAGAATTCTTGCTATTCTGTTTTGCCAGAGTTAATGTCCCACCTTGGCCTGATTGCCAGCTAAAAATATTCCTGCACTAATTACACTTTACTTAATTCAAACCTACGTGGTGAACCAGTATTTGTTTAAATGATTTCCAAATTTGCAAAATTTTCCTGCTATTTCCTGTAATGTAATTCGTTGACTTTGAATGTTAACTAAGAATTTAATTTTGGCTTTGGTAAGCCTTGTGTGTCCATCAATGTGGATGTGTTTAGCGCGTAGAATTCTTGTTTGTTTCGTAATTTCGAAACATTATTTCTGAAATACTGAATTATATCTAAACTCTGTGTGCAAAGACAATCAAGCGCCGTTCATGTGACGGACGACAAATAGTAGTTATTAATAGCATGTAAAAAATCTCTGGATAGGTATGCAAGCGCGAGCTACAGGATGAATGACAAATTGTAAACACGGAATGCGGAGAATTGTTTACTTTCATTCAACAAACGTCTACATCCTACATTATTTTTGCCTCACAATAGTATATTATTAACTCCAATGTTATTTTATAGTTGCTCACACCAGTGAAATGACTTTGTCGTTGAAAATGTGATCCAAAAGTTAGGGACAACTCGCCAGTTGTAGTCTGTCGCAGACAGTAATTTGTGAGCAAAGATGTCCTCCTGTAAAACCTGAATATGCCAATGTTAAATCCCATAAGAAAGTTACACTTTTTGAAAGTCGATGCTGTTTTAGATGAATGACACATTTACGGCATACACTCATCATAAGTGGTACTATAAAAATACTATATAAAATACTAACCACTATTGGTAACCATTGATTTCTTCGCGTCGGGTTAAACAATAGTGATGACTACTCTTTCTTGAATTCAGATTGATCAATATTTGTCAAGAGCTAAATTCTTGACCTTATATTGCTCAATATTAGTCAGATTAGTTTTTTTGACCTTACTTGGTCAATATTGGTCAATATTAGTGTTTTGGCCTCAGATTGGCCAATAATTGTCACGATTAGTTTTTTGGCCTCAGATTGGCCAATAATTGTCACGATTAGTTTTTTGGCCTCAGATTGGCCAATATTCGTCACAATTTTTCTTTTGGAATCAAATTGACCAGTATTCTTCACAAGTAGTCTTTTGGCCTCAGATTTGTCTATCCTCGTCACAAGTGGTTTCTTGATTGTTGGGTTAAGGCACGCAAAGCTAAGATATTGTTTTTTTCAAATAAAGTATCAATTTTTTCATTCTTTAATACATACAGAATTATTTTTCAGAAATTGTTTCGATTTCAATTGTAGTAATTGTTTGTGTAAAATGCTATGGGAATTCCAGCGAGCTATGGCACAGGTATCTGCGTTTATGATTGAATATGACCAAAAAATGCTCGCTGAAATAACTAACTTGTGAACTCAAAAACTACAAAATATTTCAACCATGGTTGATATGTATCACGAATAAAAAAACGGTTTTGCTAAAAATCAAATAATTAAATGATGTTGGTCAAACTGTGGTCGAGAGAAGAATTGTGATAAATATTTGTCAATATGGGTATGGGTAATACTTGGGTAAACGGGTACGTTACGGGTATGGGTACTACCCAGGTACCCATTTTGTGTACCCGATCAATTTCGGGAACTACCTGGGTACACTTTGATCGGCTCAAAATTTCGGGTACGGATACGGGTATGAGTACGGGTACAAGGATTTCAAAACGGGTATACATATACCCACCGGGTACGGGTATATTCGGGCCATTTACCCGTACCCACGACCATTGTACTCAAGTATTTGGATACGTTGAGAATTGAGACATTTTGATGAAATTTATACAATCATACCAGTACGTTGGAAACTTCTGACCGTATTTTTAATGTTTCTGAATACATATAGCTTAGTGTTAATACTCTTAACCTTAAAACATCCAGTAAATGTATTTTAGACTGTGTAGCTAAAATATATATTTTAGAGAAACAGGTTTTAGGAAGTATAAATAATTAAAAACAAACGAAGAATAGTAATAAAATAGAAATGGAGAATAATATTCGGCTAAATTTTGTACGGTTGGTAATATTTTGACGAATCTGCAAATATTCAAGCTAATTTTATTTCTAGTCAAAAACAGTCCTAGTTTTTCTGCTCTTCCAAGAAAATATACAATATGAAATACCGCTCTAGCTAGTCAAAATTACACACTAAGCCGTCATACATTATTATACATTAAGGCTTCCATCCGACCGGATAAATCGAATATCCGATCCGAATCCGATCCGAACCGAAATTTCCGGATACATTTTCTTATTATCCGATCCGACCGTTACGGATCGGATAAAAATTTTATTCATCCGTATCCGATCCGAAAATTTCGGATCGGATAAGTGTATTATCCGATCCGACCCGCGGATATCCGAAATTATCCGAATTGATACAATTAGATGATGAAAAAAGTATTAGGAATTTTCAGTGCAAAAATGCATTAGCTTTTTACTACATCACAATATTAATCATTTTTGCATATATTACGTACAAACTGAAGAAAAACTTCCAAAAACAAACACCGCTGTAAATTTGAAGCACAAAATTAAGAAAACAAGTAAAAAGCACTTGTTTTTGCACACTCCGGTCGCTCGAAAGCGCTAAAAATGTGATTTTCGGATATCCGTCGGATTATCCGATATTTGTTATTTGTGATCCGAACCGATCGGATATAGTCGTTTCCAAAGCCGATCCGATCCGAATCCGATGACCGGATAAGGGGTACGTATCCGATCCGATCGGATTGTGTTCGGATCGGATAAGTAGTGTATCCGATCCGAAATTTCGGATATCCGATCTCGGATATCCGCGGATCAACCGATCGGATGGAAGCCTTATTATACATAACGTACTATGTACTACATTTAGAGAAATCTGCATGTAAAATACCCGAGTACGAGTACGGGTACGACACTAAGATACCCACGTATGGGTACAATTTTCGAGTATTTTTCGGGTACGGGTACAATGCGGGTGCAGGTACATGGTTTGAGATTACATTGCGGGTACGAGTGGGAAAAATGTGCACCCGGATACTCGGGTATGGGTACGGGTATAGATACCAGATATTGCAATACCCGCACTGCGGGTACGGATACGGGTACCGATTTTCCGTTCCCTTGCAGAGCACTGGCCATTGTTAGTTCCACTTTATTAATAAGCTGTCGACCAGCCTGAAGATAATGTTTCTGATGACGAGGAAGACCCGTTTGATGTATTTCTGAGGAATAAATGCAAAAACAAAGAATCTGCATATACGGGTCGTTTCCAGTAGAACAGCATTGCTGGAAGGTTTAACCTTACATTAGAAAATTCAAAGGGAAAAAAATAAAAAAGCCGTATAGTGTGATCAATTCGAATGGTGTGACGAATTGAACGCCTGTTTTCATCCTTAGTATTTATGCTATCTTAAAGACGAATGATGGTGAATGACGTTGTGAAGTTTCGTGATTTTAAAATGTTTGAATAATACTTGTGTTATTAGTCTAATCAAACAAATTTAAAATTAGATCAATAAAATTTGCTGACAACCGTTATTAACCGTTTAACCGAATTCATTTTGATTGAAAACCGTTTTAACCGATAACGGTATTTTTAAATAACGAAAACAAGAACAAAAACGGAAAAAAAATTACAATAACGTATGACGAACTAACGGAAACCTTATTTTTCGGTTATCCAGGTCTGATACGGGCGAGCTACGGGCTTTTTTAAATTTGGCGGGCCGGACCTGACTTTGTTCGTTGAATTTCAAGTTCAGGTCGGGGGGGGGGGGAGTACGGTTAAACATTTGCGGGCCTGAACTCCATATTATATTATTATAATTAATGATACACAATATAATTATTATAGAAATTATAAAATTGCAATATTCGTAGAGTGCTTGGAATATGTTGTACATAATCGTTTATAAGTACTATATAATGCATATCATGAAATTACGTGTAATTGTAGAGAAATTTCCCTGACATGGTCAGAAATTACATAGATAAACATCTTGTAAAATCAGCATCGCAAATGTGTGTAAAAGTGTGTGAAAAGCAATAAAATAAAGCTACAGGGAAGTCGATTATTTATTATTGTATTCAGAGACACGTTCTTATTATCTTGTGCAGAGTCAATTGGGAATTGAGACATCTGTGAAATGTTGGATTTCCCCTGAATTTAATTACGGACCCGATTAAAAACCACCCTTAATGTGACGTTGCAAAGTGCGTATTCGTATTGTAATACCTGAGAAAATACTACCGAATATAACATATTATGTTCCTCCCAAACGTATACCGCCTTGAATAGACATGGTCAAATATCCTAAATTGAAACAAACATCAATCATTTTAAGAATTGTCATCATTCATAATTAATTTTAATAATTTTTGTTACACTTTTGTGGGTAATTGCTGACTCACAAATTTCCGGCCCGTGCATAAATTTATCAATGTGCTGATGTTGTATATATACTCGTTTGAAAGCCCTTGAAATTAGAGTCACAAAACGGTCAAATTTTTTGAGAGATTTAAAAATTCAGGGAAAATTCAGAAACCATAAAAATTACCTTAGAAAATAATTCAGACTTTGATCTACCTTCCTAACCGCTTGAATCAAAGTTTCTGAGATATGAGGATATATTTTAGCAGATCTGGAAGTAAAGTGAAATAAACTGCAGGGAAATCGAATATTCTTGACTTCTAACGCTACCAGGGTTTAAAAGGGAGATAAATATTTTGAGGTATCATATAAGTCTTTTCATACTATCTGATTATACCATACAGTTTTCCGAACGTTTGCTCATGTGACACGTATTACTAATGAGTTATACATGGACTATTTGTGCTGCCAGAATTCACCGAGGCAAACAATAAACTGTGTGAATTCTGAGGCTTGGTAAAAATAGAATTTCCTTAGGAATTAACCTCCAATTACCTTACAATAACTGGAAGTGGCGTCCGAACTTAACCATTAAAATTAAGTACTAACAATGAGTATAATTAGCACTGGAATGATGACAAAAGAACTTGTTGATTCTAAAACGCTCAACAAAATTATCAATAAAAACTACCCTAGTCTGTGCTTTGACATTGATTTCCTGCTGAATTCCCACAATAGTTTCACATGAGAAAATAAATACATATTTAGTAGAGTGTGTCTTTAATATGGAAGGAGAAATAATTTCAGGGGAAAATTATCTTCGAGACCTTAGTATAAGTTCAGAATAGTTTTAATCTGTGGCTTGTGTTGCAATGACGTAATTGGTCAAACAAGAGATTTAATTCAAATGGGAATGTCCATCTGTACAGTACAACTTACACAGATATAATGTTCAATAATTTTTATTGTTTTAAAAGCTGGTCATTATTAGTTTACATTTTCTCATCATTACGAGTTTTAAAGAAAATAGTAGTATGGTATACACTACTAACAAGTAACGCTTGCCGCATGCCCACTGAGGATCGGTATTAAATTTTGTGGGAGCTTAGGTACCTCGCGGAATATCACAGCGAGACCAAACGTTTAGACCATCTCTCCCTGGTTTCGTGCTGAAGTTATAAATTCTAATTCGTGAGCAAAGGTTCCCCCAACGCATTTTTATTTTTTTCGCGAAATTTGAAAATTAAGTTTTCTTATGGGATACAACATGCAAAATTTTAAAGCCGAACGGGGGAGTCGTTATGTTTTTACAAAATTTCTAATGTAAATCCGGTTTCCACCGAAAACGAGGGCGACGTGTTCTAAACCAAGTTTGCGAACATGCAAATATTGTGTTATAATAGATATTAGTGAGCATTTACGCATTTTTTGTAATTTATTTTTTGAAATTTGAAAATGAAGTATGTTTATGGGGTTTAATATTGGAATATTTAAGTTAAACAGGGGGATTCTTTACTCGACATTTGAAAAACTAATGCATTTGAAAAACAATCAATTTTGTGGCTAAGGGCTAAGGTAAACAATATTTCATTAATCTACCCCTGCTCTCAAACCTTGCCGTTCTTGCAATTCTTGCCCGTTAAACTGTCCCAATACACACCCAAGAGCTCGGCACCTTCTTTTGTTAGGTCCATGTGATTTTGAAATATTTGTAAGAAATTTATGTACATGCAAACGATTATGACTAATCGCAACACCTCTTTGACTATAAACTAATGAGGGGGAATGTATCCAATAAAACAACTTTTTTTTACTTATTGTCCATGGAGCTCAAACACAATGAGAGTTTGTTTTATTCAAACCATTAAACTGAATTTATGGGGAGGACACATCAAAGGTCTTCGTACATTATGATCAATTATGACAAAATTATCTTCCATGTAGGGGTCTCGGAAACGTCTTAGGGAGGAGTGGTTGAAGATCACCCCTGAAAAGTGCTCCGAGGTGTATGAAGCTTGGAAAAGAAAATTTCGCGTATGTTACAAGAGATATGGGGAACACGTAAAAATATTAAAGATATTCGCAGACGTGTGCTTCAACCTAGAAATTAAATAAATTTATCTGCCAAAGAATGTTGACTCTCCCCTGTATTGAATATCTACGAAGCATTTCATACACCTAACTGCTCTATTTAATTCCATTTTGAGAATTTCCTAGCCAATTTACAGATTGGATAATTGGTTTGTACTACACGCAATTAAAAACTCGATATAAAAGCAAAATTTCCAACCGAACGACAATCAGTTAAAAGTTTGTCTATTTCAGTTTGTTTTCACCACTACAAGGAAGTAATTTCACATAAGTTTAGAAATAATTTGAGAAAGGAAAGTCATATCTCTTCATTATGCAGAACAACTGTGACTTTGAGTCTGAGATCGTCATCAGCGGAATGTCGGGGCGGTTTCCCAAATCTGCTAACTTGGACGAATTTTGGCAAAACCTGGTAGACGGAATGGACATGGTTCAGGGTAATGTATAAAAATATATATAATATCCAGACTGTTAGAAGTAAGGTTAAATAAATTCTATGCTTTAGAACCCACTTAAAAATTACGATATTAGTATTAAAAGGAGATAAATTAGCTCTGGTAATTTACAGAAAAGTGGGAATATTTAATGGTCAGAAAATTATACATAACCAGGAGATAATTTTTGTGATTTTGCCAACATGCTCAACAAAATGTTCATCTATCTGCACTGGAAATCAGTTTAACATTAATAAGTTAATAAATAGTTTTATCATTTGTAAGTAATTGTTTAAATTTTGAATATTTTCATTGCGGCAAGTAATGGTAAGCAAGTAAATGAAGTTTATTGAATACCTAAAAAACATTCTAGAAGGAGCACATTTTCGCTACAATTTGGAAGAGTTTGATGTACCTACACGCATGGCCATTTTGGATGATTTGGACAAATTTGACGCAGAGTTCTTTACCCTCCATGCTAAGCAAGCCGGGGCTTTGGATGCGAGAATTAGTAAGTATAGAATTATTAATTTTACAACAGTAATATTTTTCTAAGGGATACTGAAATGATTTCAAGGGATCTGTGGCAATAAAATCAGGAAAAGACTGCCGTACTGTAATCACGTGGATTTAAAAACATTTTAAGTAAATAAATTATTACCGAGGGTTTCAATACATGAATAATTATATACCAGTGACAATCTTTATTGTCTTTCGGTACTCGATTATCAAAATCTTTAAAAAAAAAGGTAAATTTTTTACCGGATGCCGAACCCTTGAAAAAACCAGCTTCTTTTGTTTTCCTCATGTTTTCCATGCACACTGTAATTGGGAACATACATACATTTTTTTACATCTTTTCCCCCCAAGTTTTACTCTAGAAAGTCATGCTCAATCTTGGGCACGTGTAGGCAGCTTTGGAAAATGCCCTGATTTTGGGCAATTGGGGCATTTTCACGGCACCAAAATTTGATCACTATTTTAGATTCAAAATATCCAAATATATAGGAGCACAGCGAAGGAAAAGTCACAAATGGGAATGTCTGGTTATTAGCTTGTCCGTTAATTTTAATTGCAGAAACATTGACAGCAAAATTAATTTAATTAAAATGACGTGGGTTAATATAATTTATCTTTCCTGTAAAAATCAATTTCAAACGTAACATGATTGACAAACACAAAATACAATCGACACTAATTCCTGGAACAATGGCTCAAGTAAAATCCAATATACGTATATCTAACTAACGTATGCATCATCCACGAGGTCTTCCAAATATTGTATTTTAAGTTTACCTGTGTAATCAAAAAATTACTGTATGGGTTAAAATTGAACATAAAACATATCTCTGATCAACAATTAGTATTATAAATGCATTTATAGAGGTACGAGGTTACATATATAAAAACCACAAGAATGAAAATATGTGGCAAGTCATTTCCAAAATTGCAAAGGCATTTTCAAATCGATTGCCAAATTGTGCTATTTTATTCATGTTTCTGCCCAAAACACCCAATTTTCCTAGAATGAAAATGCTCAAAATGCCCTGGCATTATGGACCGGCAAGCTGCATCCCAACTACATATTTAAAGATTTTGCTAGTACAGATAAATGCTAAATTTATTTGTTATAGAATTGTTGCTGGAAACTACCTACGAGGCAATTGTCGACGCTGGGATTAACCCAGTAGAGATTCAAGGAAGCAGAACGGGTGTATTTGTGGGAGGAGCCGACAGTTCCGCTCAAGCTATTTGGAGCAGATGTGCTAGCCCCGATAAAATAAACAAGTATGGCCTACTAGGCAACGCGGGTTCCATGTTTTCAAATCGTCTATCCTATACTTTCAATTTGACTGGTCCAAGCTATACCGTTGATGCGGCCTGCTCGTCCAGCTCCGTTGCACTACATCAAGCCCTTCAATCGATTCGGGCTGGTTCTTGTGACGCAGCAATCGTCGCAAGTGGTACCACCCACCATGATCCTTTGACCTCCCAATGCTTTCATCAACTTAAGATGACATCGGATGATGGCAAATGTAAGTCCTTTGATGCTTCAGCGGATGGTTACGTCCGAGCAGAAGCAGTAGTTGTACTTTACATTTGCAAACGACAAGTTGCAAGAAGAGTGTATGGTACGTTAGTACATTCCACTACCAACAACGATGGTTACAAAGAAGAGGGAATCACATACCCCTCCCAGACTCTTCAGGAAAAAGTCATGCGACAACTCTACAAAGATACCGGAATCAGTCCACTAGAGGTTGATTATATTGAAGCTCACGGTACGGGCACTAAGGTTGGAGATCCACAAGAACTGGCAGCAATAACAAATGTATTCTGTGATGGGCGCAAACGTCCTTTACTTATTGGTTCAGTAAAGAGCAACATGGGGCACCCTGAACATGTGTCTGGTACGTGGTTTGAATTCAATCTGAAACTCATCAAAGGAAAAGCATTTTTCAAATTCATTTAGAAATTTATATGGTGCATGTATACGTACATCGTGTAATTTACAACACGTTGTAACACCACTGTGCAAATAAGTACTTTATTAGACATTGACTACTTTGAATTTACCAACGAATCATATTTACTATAATATTAATATTTCCAGGTTTGTGCGGTATTGTTAAAGTACTGCTGTCACATTCCGTTGGTCAACTTCCTGCAAATCTCCATTACAACACACCCAATGCAGATATTCCAAGTTTGCTGGACGGTCGCCTTACCGTTATAGATAAACTTCAGCCGTTTAATGCCAGATATGTAGCATTTAATTCCATGGGATTTGGAGGTACAAATGTCCATGTTTTAATAAAACTGGACCGTCGAGAAGACATTAAAACCTGGACTCCTGCAACTCCTTTAATATTACTTGGCTCTGGCCGAACGCAAGAAGCCGTAGAGGTTTTTTTACAAAAAACATTAGAAAATAAGGATAATCATTCCTTTGTACGTCTGACGCACGAGATTTCCAAAGTTGATACATCACGGCACGGGTTTCGAGGCTATGTTGTAATTAATTTGGATAAGGCGGAGATAAATGTAGAAGAGCGCGACACAGGGCGGGAAATTTGGTATATTGTAACTGGTCTCGGAAGCCAATGGCCGGGTATGGCTCGCGATCTTATCAAATATGACGCATTTCGAAAATCTGTTGAAATGTCGGCACAATTTCTAAATAAAAAGAGGTTTGACCTAATGAATCTTCTGGAATGTGGAGATCGTACGAAATTTGATGATTTCGAAAACTCACTGGTATCCATTACAGTCATTCAAGTGGCACTGATTGATTTGTTAAGAACCATAGGAATTCAGCCCGATGGCATCATCGGACACTCCACTGGAGAGGTAGCTTCAGGTTACGCAGACGGTTCTTTGACGCAAGAACAAGCAATTTTGAATTCGTATGTACGTGCTCGCGCTTTCCTGGAGTCGAATTTAAAGCCTGGGTTAGTTGCTTCTGTTGGAGTATCTTGGGAGCGTGCAAAGGAAATTTGTCCCCCAGGAATTTACCCAGCGATTCATAATGCCGAAGAAAACGTCACAGTTGCTGGATGTACAGATGATATAATAAAATTCACTAAGAAACTAGAGGGTGACGGAATTTTCGTAAAACTGGTTCGATCAGCCGCCTTTGGGTTTCATTCTCCGTTGGTAAACGAATATGCGAACCTTGCAAAAGTATTTTTGGATAAACTAATTCCTCATCCAAAATTAAGATCCAAGAAGTGGTTAAGTACTTCAATCCCGGAATCACGGTGGGATACGGATTTAGCTAAATATTGTTCCACTGACTACTACGTCAACAACGGAGTCAGCCCGGTGTACTTTCATCCAGCTATGACGCATGTCCCGGAGCATGTAGTTGTCTTGGAGATTGGACCACATTGCTTTTTTCAGTCAATTTTAAAAAAGACGCTTTCTAAGAGTGCCGTAATTGTTGGCCTAATTCACGTCAAATCGCCAGACAATTGTGCGTATTTTCTGGACTCCATTGGAAAGTGCTTTATTGCAGGGATGAGTGTAGATGTTGCGGTTTTGTATGATCCTGTACAATTTCCAGTGGAAGCAGGGACTCCCAATATCAGCTCTATCCTTCGTTGGGATCATTCTGAGTCTTACAATGTTGCTCATCACACAATGGTAAATCTGCGGACACTTATGAATTTAACGTGTTGGCATATCTGCACTGTTTTTACGCAAATGTTCAGCCGCACACGGAAATCGGCTATCAAGACAATCACTTCCTGGAAGAATTTTAAATTTTCAAAAGTGTCGAGGAGTTTTCAAACTCCCATAAACTAATATTCTGAGGACTATATTTTCTATAAAACAGTTAATTTTTAATATAACTTTTGATCTAACAACATTTGTTTTCCACTACTAAATGGAAATGTGATGTAAACTAAATCCGCCAGTCACACGAGATATCAGGATTGGTGGTGGAACGGACAATATTATTTCAGTAATACAATGAATCATCCAAAATAAGCATAACTTCTCTAACCCATTTTTGTTTTTCAGGAAATATCGCGGCAGAAAGGTATCAAGTTTGTATTTAACTTGAGAAATAACGAAGATTCGTTTTTGGAAGGCCATACAATTGACGGAAAAAATTTGTTCCCCGCGACTGGCTATGTATGGTTAGCCTGGAAGTGTTTCGCTCAACAGAATAGATCTCGATTCGAAAATTTTCCTGTAGTTTTGGAAAATATTCGATTTGAACGCATGACGTTACTAAACACAGCCAAGGACACGGAGCTAGTTGTGAACATTTTTTCAGGCAGTGGGAAGTTTGAAATCTCAGAGTCTGACAGTATAGTTTGTTCCGGACTCGTCCGAAATTTAGACAATACAACGGACCATGAAATGATCAATTACCAAATTTGTAAACATGTTGACATTTCTGGACCTTATCTTGACAAAGAAGATTTCTACAAAGAAATGCACCTTCGGGGTTATGGGCATTCTGGTCTTTTTCAAGGTATTGAGAAGGCACATACTGGCGGAGCATGGGCCAAAGTGAGATGGCAGGGCGAATGGGTGAGCTTCATTGATGCATTATTGCAAGCAACTTTACTTCGAAATGAAACTCGTGACCTGTATGTCCCACTTCGTATTCAAAAACTAACTATAAATCCCTGCGAAATAATGGAGAACATAGCAGCATCTGAGTCAATTATAGATGTAAAATCGTGGGAAGAACTAGGAACGAGTACATGCGTAGGGATGGAATTGCGGGGTCTAAGTTTCGCAAAACTTATTAAAAAAACACGCGATTTGCAAAACGCAACAGTCAAACAGGTATTTTTACCGTATTTTACCACTCAATGTCTTACAGAAACCGCTGCTCTAGAATCCAGCGTGGAGATAGCACTAGATAATCTGCCAGTCGGGAAATTATTCTTCACGGAAATATTACAAACACCTTCAAATATGATTGGACAACGCGTGATTAATCAAGCTGTGCTAAAGTTTCCCATAGTAGATTTCTGCTTAGTTAATAATTCTAATGAAGTTGTTGATGAAGAAAATATTACTGCAGCAATGAGCAGGGTCGTTAAAATGGATGAAATTGACACGGTCGAACAGAGTCTTATGTATGTTGATGATTTTACGATAATTGCAAAAGCAAATGATTTACTACGTCCAGGGAAATTTATTCTGTATAAAGGTTTAGGTAGGAAAACGCTGTCTTTCGCAGGTTTGACTGTTATTTCTGAAAAACCTTTCCTGGGAGAAGCAACAGAATTTTCGTATTACTTGCTGAGAAAACTAAATCCGTTGCCTAATTCGAAATTAACAATAATTAATGTTGACAGCGAGGGATACTCGTGGGTTGAAAATGCAAAAACGTCACTTGATGCGCTAGCTGAAAAGGATGTTATTTACTTTATTTCGAACTGTTCCAAATCTGGAATAAATGGTTTTTTGAAATGTCTGACAAGGGAATATACGTCGGGAAAACTTCGATGTTTTCATGCAATAGAGTCAGTGGACCTGGATATACGTCAACCGTCTGAAAATTTGAAAACTCAGCTGCAGAAAGATCTAGTTTTCAATACATTCAAAAATAACGCATGGGGTACTTTTTGTAATTTGTCGATTTCAAAAGAGGAATTTTTGAAACAAAAATATTCATCAATAGCTTACGCTAACGCGATGGCGCTGGGGGATTTGTCAAGCTTAAGTTGGATTGAGAGCCCTCTGAAAATGGAAACCAAAGATTTAGTCGAGGTATATTATTCCTCTCTGAATTTCAAAGACGTTATGCTTGCAAGTGGAAAGATAGTACAAGATTCTCTAGCAAAATATGAAAGACCAGACTGCATTATTGGCTTGGAATTTTCCGGTGTATTTCAAAAACGACGTGTTTGTGGCATGGGATTGTCAGAATGCTTAGCCACTCGAATTGACCCAAGAAATAAAACAGTATTCGAAATACCGGACAGCTGGTCGTTTGAAGACGCCGCCACAGTACCATGTGTTTACATTACCGTATACATTGCATTAATTTTGCGCGGGAAAATGCAGCCAGGAGAATCAGTTTTAATTCACGCTGGCTCTGGTGGATTGGGTCAAGCGGCGATACAAGTTGCCCTAAATATGAATTGTCGTGTATTTACTACTGTTAGTACTAAATCGAAACGTGAGTTTTTGAAAGCCAGATTTCCAGCTTTAACAGACGAGTGCTTTACAAATTCTCGAGAGGCTCGAGATTTCGAGTGTCACATAAAGAAATATACAAATGGACGTGGAGTGGACTTAGTTCTTAATAGTTTGGCACAAGACAAACTTCATGCATCAATTCGTTGTCTAGCAACAAATGGGAGATTTTTGGAAATTGGCAAGTTCGATATTTTGAATGACACAAAAATTGGAATGAGTATACTAGCAAAGGGAATTAGTATTTTTGGAATCCTAGCTGATGAATATATAGGAAGTGCTAGCAAGAAAGACGTCGATGAACTACAATCCTATATCAGAGATGGCATGAAAACCGGCGCAATTAAACCCTTGTCGTATCACGTGTTTAAACACGATCAGTTGGAGAATGCGTTTCGATTCATGGCTCAAGGAAAGCACATTGGTAAAGTTTTGGTTCAGATCAAGTTGAAAGACAGCATGCCGACAGTCGTTTCTGCGATTCCACGAACGTATTTCGGTACCGATAAATCCTGGATAATTGTTGGTGGACTAGGTGGAATGGGATTTGAGTTGGCCAATTGGATAGTGGAGCGAGGTGGAAGGAACGTGGTGCTGTCTACGAGGTCCAAAAAACCCTCCACCTACCATGACTATCATATAAATAGATGGAAGTCTCTAGGTGTGAACGTTCTACTTGATAACTCCGACGTATCTGTTCATGCGGGAGCTAAGATGGTACTAGAGAACGCTAAAACGTTAGGACCAATTGGAGGTATCTTCAACGTTGCGGTGGTACTAAAGGACGGGCTGTTTGTTAATCAGACTCCTGGCGACTTCCAAGATGTCATTAAATGCAAGGCTGATGCTTCCATCCATTTGGATACTCTTTCGAGGACACTTGCCCCTGAACTTGATTATTTCGTGGTATTTTCAAGTATCGTTGCAGCAAGGGGCAATCCTGGGCAAACTAGCTACGGATTTGCCAATTCGGTTATGGAACGTATCTGCGAAGATAGATGGTCCCAGAAACTTCCGGCATTGGCGATTCAATGGGGTGCTGTTGGAGATGTCGGGGTCTTTCACCGTACAATGAAAGACAAAAACGTATACGGACTGGCGCCGCAGAGTTTGAAATCGTGCTTGGATACTCTAGATTTATTTTTGCAAGGTGACAAACCAGTTGTGTCGTCATTTATTCCATATTATAAAAAACAAACTGTAACATCAGATTCTACCAAGAGTTTGGTTGGCATGGCTGCAAATATTTTGGGAATCAAAGATATCAAAAAGTTAAACTGGAAAACTCCGTTGGTGGAACTAGGCTTGGATTCATTAATGTCCGCTGAATTGCAACAAGTTATACAATCTAAAGCAAATGTTCAGCTATCACAGAAAGAATTTACGATGCTTAATTTTCACAAACTCCAGGAAATTGATTCAGAGTCGTATGTGAAGAACTCCGAATTGACTTTAAATGCTGGAAACAGAGAACTGACTTCCAATAAAACCTTAACTTTAAAGCCCTTGCCAGAGACACCAATATTAGTAATGGATTCTTTGAAAACGTCAAAGGATATACTATTTGTTGTTCACCCAATTGACGGTACGATTGAAACCTTGAAAGATCTTGTTTGCCAATTGGACGTGGCTGTGTACGGGGTTGAAGGTACCAAAGAAGCACCTTTAGAATCATTGGAGAAACTAGCGGGCTATTATTTGAATAAAATTCGACAAATACAACCACATGGTCCGTATAAGTTTTGTGGATACTCTTTTGGTGCCAACATCGCGTTTGAAATGGCGTTGCAGTTGGAAAGCGAGAGTGAAACTGTGTCATTGCTAGTTCTGCTAGATGGAAGTCCTCGCTGGAAACATTTGATTGATAATTATTCCTCAAATACAGAAGACAAATTGCTGTGGGTGGACTTGATTTTAATGTCATATCTATCGCAATACTTGCCAACCATTTCTCCACACATATATGAAGAGTTGAAAGGAAGGAACACTGAAGAGGGCAAGATTAATTATGTGACAGACACACTAAGTGATGCTAATCCGCATGTAGGGTTGGAAGCGATTAGGGATTGCGTTTGCGCCGTAAAGTCACGAGCGTTTTGTGGGATGAATTATAACCCCAAGGATAAAGTTAAAGCTAAAACCGTTCTTTTGAAGGCCTTGGATTCAAAAGTCGGTCATTTAGCTAGTTCTGATTATAATCTTGGGGAGGTCTGCGAGAACGCAGTTGATGTGATTGAGATTCCAGGGAACCATTACTGCTTTCACGAGAGGTTCCAAGAGCTGGGATTAGCACAAATTTTAAACAAGATTATTTCGTAGTCCGTCAAATGATGTGCAGAGCTTTGGGAAATGTTTGACTTTGTGTCGAATTCATTCAGTTCAACAATCATACTTAAATGAAATATGTGCTGTATTAGATAAAAACTTATTTCGTCATTTTCTTTATTAATGATATAAATTGGGCATTTTGAAAGTGCTTGTGTAATTTTGATACTTTTTGGGTGTTCAATTTTATCCGAAATTAAAATATGGATAGTGTTTCAAATGAAGACATTTCTTTTGAATGAGCATTTCCTTCCTAGAAAACAGTAAAGGTTCTTTATATTTTTCCCACAGGGCACATGCATAAAAGATTTGTAATAATTCGAATGATTGGTATCTATAATCCTGACTTTGTATTGCAAATTTAGAACTAATCTTTGTACACATGTATCAGTTGAAAATTTGATCTGAAGGTTATTGTCCAATTTGATTGGCTTTTCAAGTATATTTTCACCATTGCTCACTTAACGTACATAGCATAAAGTACTCCAGATGTCCGCAGAATTTATACATTTCTGTTTCATATTTTCTAAAAGGTCTTTCATTTACATACCTTGTTAATTTTTGGGATCAGGCGCTCAAAGACTGAACACACAAACTATTGTAAAATATTTAATATATTCTGCTGGCTGTACAGTTGTAAAAATTAGAACAACAAAACAAAGGTAGCTAAAAATCTTTTAAAAAGAAAAGTTTACGAGGGATTTAAAACATACATTTTGCATTTTGTATAAACATTTATGAGTAGCCAAGATTCATTTAAGTTAGCATTAGATCGGCGAAGGTGGAAACGATCATCGTAGCTTTTAGGGTGGCGTCAGCCCCCTAGTAAAATTGCCTTGTCCGTACTTCCGTGTGTCCTTCCGCACTATATCTCAAAAAATACTAGACCGGTTTCAATGAAATGTTTTAGGAACATTACTTTAGTCACGCGTAAGCCTGAGTAAACTCGTGAACTTTTGGACTTCAAGTCAAATGATAGTTATCTAAAAAAACTACTGAATCTATTTCAATAAACGTTTTTGTGAATATTGCGTATGTAAATAGTAATGGTTACTGCTTATATGGTTGAAGCCGGCCAAATAGGTTTTTGGAAAAAAATCTGAAATTTCAAACTTTAACGTGCAGCTTATGGAAGGTAGTAGATAGTTGGCACATCCAACCACAAGAGAAAATATAATTTGAACGCATCACTACAGAATCGTTTTACAACTTAACAGCGTAAGGGAATAATACTCATTTTTTGTATCAAAACGTTTCCTAAATTTCCTTCCTGAACTGAGTACATAAACCTGAAACATAATCCGTGATTGAAAATCCACAACATTAGAAATAATCTGAAACAAAAATTAATTTGACATGTGCCGCAAAGCGGCACTTCTTTTTTTAAAGTCTCTCGTTCACGAAATAAATTTTGAGAATTCATAATCGGAAATATTATCTTGAAACACGTCTTCAGGCAAAATTTGTTGGCTCTGGCTGCACAATTTCACTGTAAGTAAATAGCTTAAACATCAGAGCTATGCAGTATTTTCAAATACAGTACTTTAAAATACGTATTTTCAGACCACAAAGTATTTTGTATTTCAATGTTGGTGAGCAGTGAGCAAGTATTTTGTACTTAGTATTTTGAGGACCAGTAAGTACAAAAGTATTTGGTATTTACTTACTCTCAATGACATGTGAATTGTATTTCAAATAAAGTATTTGGCTCAAAATACTTTTCACTAGTATTAATTCTGATTTTGACATTGTGTGCAGCTTGTATGATGTGAAATATCTGTGCAGATTCCATTTTAGCATTGGAATGATATACGTTGAATGAATCCCTTTACTACATCTAACATTTTCAGGTTCTCGATACTACATTACGTCGTTGAAGAGGCGAAATGGTCTATGCGCGCATGCTTTTGTACAGCACAGACCATTTAGCCTCCGCAACAACGATATTTAATATATGCCGAAGACCGACTCGATTTAATTTTCACATAATAACTTTTTTTTATAGTAATCATTTCGAAAATACATTTAATTCCTAATAAATAAAATTTTCATATTAATCTACTTCACTACTTCATTAACAGTCAAAACGACTTTTAATATAATTAATTTTAATGGACTGACCTATTGGGCAACCGTTGAACAATTTGTTACTACACATGTCTTATATGCTTTGTATTTGAAGTGACTGTTTTAAAAGGTTTGTGTTATAGAAACTGAGAGGAGTGATCATTATGTGGGTATTTTAAGGAAAGTATTGTATTTAAAATACAGTATTTTGTATTTGAGTATTTTAAAATACCTACCATGTATTGTATTTTCATTTGTTTTTTATCAATATAACCTGAAGTATTTTACTTTGTATTTTCCATATTTTATTTCAAGTATTTTATTTTGTATTTTGTCAACGAAGACCAAGTATTTTGCATAGCTCTGTTAAACATAGGGTTAATATTTGGGTAGTTGTAGACATATAATATAGTTTTCAGACATTTACCATGACAAACCGCCAAATTTATCAGATGAATCAATGATTCCAAATCCGAACTCCAGAAAAATCCTGCTTAAAGAGCACAGGAGCCTTGGCAAAGTTCAGTATTACATTTTGACCAAGTTGCTTCGCCAGGGACTACAGCAACTGGGATGACAACGAGTTATTTGCAAATCATACTGAGATTTTGTACGTTGGGCACACTAAATTTATTTTGTCCAACAGATTATCTAACATATGTGTTGTGTAACTAGTGTACAATACTTACAATCACGAGTACTGTCTCAACGAATGTAGTTACTGTACTTACTGTACAATTTCGTCAAGTACATTGGATTCTAAGTGAATTTTCGATTATTATCAAAATATTCCCATTTGCACAAAAGTATAGAAAATTAGGCAAATTTTTTTAAGTGCTTCTTGTAAAGATACACTGAAGGATGACATTTCACAATATTTTAGCCTTGGAAGGATTAAAGGACGCTTATTTCATTTGTGCATCTGTTTCATTATGCACTGCATCAAGATCATTTATTTAATACACTTTGTTCAATTTAGTGAAACAGCATATACATCATTTTGTTACCAATCAAAAATGCACAGATCACTACTTCTTCAGCGATGTTTTATACTGTATGTACGTATATCAGTTAACTTGCAATTGTACTTTTTGGCGCAAGTATGTCGAAATGTTTTTGCAATTGCCTTACCAACTGCAAGTAACTTTTGAAGTAAATGCAAGATCAATTTCAACTATTTGCATAATCTAATTGCTGCGTTTCAGCAAGTACCAGTTATGGCATTAATGGCGCTTGCATAATCAATAATTGTAACTGCAATGATAAGTTTGGTTATTCCCGATCTTTGCACTGACAGAAACACTAGACCTACACTATGTAAATAATGCCTATACTACATATGCTTCCTGCAAAAAATATCCATCAGGTACAGTAATCACAGTATATTTAACCTCCCCGGTGTGCCTCTATCTTTAACATTGAATATGCTTAAACCAATGAGCCAGGTAACATCGACAATTACCTTAAATGTAGGTAACAATGTTACCAATTTATTTTTATATTATAATTTATTATAATATGGTCCCCGTCATATTTAAATTCATCAAAGCGTCGACCCATATAAAAATGACAACAACATTTTATCCACCCCTGGTGACCTGGGAAAATAATTATTGTAGCTTCTGGCAGGTATGTAGCTTCCAGAGGCTGTATGAAGTATAAACTGGTTTGATTTGGTGTAATTATTTTAAAAATTTCTGTTTGATCCAGGCCCCTCAAATTTTAAAATGTAGGAATTTTGTAATTAATTATGCTTAAAAATTATTTAAACAACTTTGGTAGCATGTAAACATAAAAATATTATACACAAACGTTGTTTTTAGTTATTCGACCTACAAACGGTCGAAAAGAAATTCTATGTGTATGCTTACCTTAATTATAGGACACCACCAAAGTTGTTCAACATTGGAGGGAGAAACCGCTGACCCCGCCTAGTTGACTCCGCCGACCGATGTGCCTCAAAATTGATCAGCAGGTACAAACTATTGTATTCTAAAACATTTTGAACAGAAATCCAGGAATTTCATGCGTGATCAGACCCATAACACTGATAGTGGAAAGTGGGAACAACATTTTCCTTAAACAGACAAAGACAGCAGAACGACCTAGGTCACAGGTCATGTCAGCTGGGACATAGGCAGGTTTAATATGTTGTATTTGATCCAGAAATGGTAAATGATGATCAATATAATATATATAAACCTATGACATGACCTGTGAAGGGGTGGATCAACTTTTTTTGTCATTTTTATTTGGTGCGACGCTTTGGTGGATTTAAATTTAACGAGGACAATATTATAATAAATTATAATATACAAATAAATTATTAACATTGTTATCCACAATTTAAAGTAATTGTTGATGTTCCCTGACTCATAGGTTTAAACTTAATCAATGTTAAAGATAGAGCCACACAGGCGAGGATAAATATACTGAGCTCACTGTAGTTTAATTTCTGCAATCAATATTATTTTTACAATTCCCAGACCTGTACGCCTTTGGATTCTGAGAACGAGGTATAGTGTATGTAGGTATAGTATAATTTCAAATCTTTCCGTTTTTCATGGACGGTTCCGTAGTCATAAACGCATTTATCATATTGCAATATTCGCAAATAAGATGTGAGGCGAGATGGAAGCAAAGGTAAAATGTTTAGAACGTGTTATGGGCGAGACCCGAATGACATGAATAAATTGAATTGAATTGAATTGAGGTAAAATGTTTAGATATATGTATATATTTGATTGAAATATTTACTAAAGTTTGCTCACATTTTAGGTCCTCGGACCAATCTGGAATACTTTTATGAATACAAGGCCAACCAAGAAAGCAGCAAAAGTTTGAAACTGGCTTGCCTGGAAATTTCCAACTTTCGCTCCTTAAGCTACGATATTTAAGTACCTAACGATTTTTTCAAAACCAATTTGGCCAGGAACAACCTTTAAATATCATGACTTTGCAGTACTTGCGATAACGACTGTGATACGCAATTCTTGACCAAAGTCAATGAAAATAATTTTGTTAAATCTGCAAAGGGATTTACTTGAAAATTGGGATATCCCATGTTTTGTGCCATCGACCAGTACATAAGAAAGGGGTAAACATAGAATATGAAACCCTGAAGGTTTCTTAAATGTGATAAAGTTTCATTGAAATCGGTCCAGCAACTTTTGAGATATTGTGCGGAAGGATACTATTACATACGGATGTACGGACACGACTATTTTACTAGGGGGCTGAAGCCACCTTAAAAAACTGGATTTTGCAGAATATATGGATATTTTTATTGTGAGAACCAAAAATGTAGATACCGGAACAAGATTATAGTATTCATATTTACAACCAATCTTCCCAAGTAACAATTTCGAATTGGGCCGAAGTCGGCCCAACCTTAACAACGCCGTGTTGGCTTGGGTTCCGGTTATGTCACAGAGGCCAACGCAATGCCGCTAAAAGCTGGAAAGTTCCATATACAACACCAATCCGAGTGTGATAGGAGGATACACACAGCCGATAGAAATCCGACTCTTTTACGAAATGCACAATGCCAACTCTGTTACAGCTGTAAACCTTTTACGTTATCCATGCTGCTTACGAGTGAAATAATGCAATGAGTTGATGAAGAGCAATTATTTATCCGAAAATTATTTTTTCATATTTAATATTTATTCAATAAAACGGTATTCCCATTTTGTTAACAATATATTGTCGATGACTATTCATGTATTAACGTATTTATAATAATTGACATTGGATAGCATAGAAACTTATTATTATTGTAAGGAATAAGAACACATTTTTTGAGCAAGCATGAAGGTTTGATAGAATGAGATTCGGCCAGGTGTTCATATTTGCAAAGAAAAATTCCCAGTTTCGTACTATCAAACGGGTACAAAGGAACTCTCAAATCTTGTGAACTATTGAACAAACAGAACCGTATTTCTAACATCGTCTGAATTTTGGGCCGGAATAATGTCCTGAATTACTACAATTCTATTGTCATATGTGATAAAACAGGAATCGCCCTGACTATTGCTCAAAATTGTACCAGAATATCGTAGACACTTTCGTCCCCTCCATATGTAAAATTTGTTACAATCAACATTTAAACACTTATTGACAGTCGTATTTTTCTCAAATAATCTTCGCACTAGTTGTTGCAAAGGTTTGTTTCTACCTCTTAACAGTCTCTTAAATTCTTGCATTTTATTTTCGAAAGGCAAAGCACAGAATGATTCCAAATGACCAAAATTTCTTACATCATTCAATAAATGCTCCAATTAATGGACATTATAAATTAAAAATTCCTTTCCATACAATCGTACACAAGATACTACGAAGCTGTGAAGCAACTTTTCGGCTAAGTCTAAATAATCTTTACTAGCATTCGGAGTTTTCAAAATGGTTATGGCTGAGTGTAAAAGCAGAAAATATTTATAGTACTCGTCATCAAGTACATTAAAAAGAACTGAAGGCCCTGTATATAGTAAAAGTAAACGAAATTCTGTAGCTTTATAGTGATCAATTTCTCGCAAACTGCGTGGTTTCCTAGCAAAATCTGTAGAAACGTACGAAACAACGTTGGCCAAATTACTCGAGATATCAGTAACTTTACGGGATGGTAATCTATAAGGTATTTTCCCTTTAGTCCAAGTATTCAACAATTTTCGGGTTACGCCCAAGTACACAAGATGCATTGGGTCAAGCACAAATTGAGAAACCATTCCAAATTTAATTTTAAAAGAGGTGAAACTCCATTGTGGTGGTCCTCATCTAACCCTAATTCAAAACTATGGTTCGTTCGAAGTGGACAATTATGTTCCAGATAAACTACCCTACCGCACCATGATCCATCCTGAGTGCATTTTTCACAGCCATGATACGAGTTGTGAGGTTTAATACATTTAAGAAAACTCCTAGCAGGAGCGTCTGCAACTATACATAAAATTTGAAATGAATACTGAGTGTCATTAAATAATATACCACTTTCTTCTAACTCTTTAACTTCGGCAACAAAATCTTTTAAAAATTCGCTAACAGATTTTGGCTTACTTGTACCAAAATACAATGCAATTTCGAACGGAGCTTTGTCTACGCTTTCATTAACAATACCCATAACTGTCCATAATTGTTTATTGCTGGATCTACTGATAGGCAACCCGTCTGAATTTATTGTTAAAGTAATTAGTCTTTGAAATTTCCGAAATATATGGGAGATATATAGACCAGCCTGCAATTTTGAATTTATAGATTTTCTGATTCCAAAATAATGGTACTCCCCATCTCCCATTACTAAAACAATCGCATTAACATTTGTCTGTAACAATGTTCGTGCATCCTTGGGTAAATCACTTTCTGGAAAGCACTGCCGCAACTCTTTTAACAAATCGTTTATAGCTAATTGATTAATATTACATCTAATAGCCCATGCACGTAACTTTTCTCTTACATTTATATCTACATGGATAGAATCATCACTGTCACTAAACCTCATAAAATTATCTTCGTATTCAATGAAGCTATTTCCTTCACTTGGTTGGGCGTGTGGAATATTTAAAGAATAGATGTGTAAAGTGTCATCAGTAATGGTTTCATCCTGGTTTCCCACTACTCGTTGATTTTGCTGTACATTGAAACTTCTCGCGTGTAATTCAACGGTCTCCCTGATTCTCCTGTAAATTTTCCGACGTGACGGCGTGGGAGTTCGACGGACGTTGTCGTCCGCCATTACGGTCTTTAGCGTTGCGGAACCAATTAATTATATCCTAGTTTATTTCTTTCTCGGATACTTTACAATCAAAGTTGCGCCTGACGGAATCTAAAAAACAATTACTGTAGTGTACCTGCATTGTTAAAACCTTTAGTAGTCTACATGTTATTATAAGTAATGTGACAAACATTACAACTCACCAATTACAATCGTATGAATCGGGTAGGAAGAAAAGGAAGTTTTCCCGTTTGCTCCGTTGTAATTTACTTGAACAGCAAATAGCCGACCAAAGCGCTTTGCCAAAATAGACCGAGTGACCTTTCCCACCATTATGCCACCAACAGCTCCAAGGAAATTTTTCAAACGAAATTTATTTGAATATCGAAAGTAATTTTTATTTGAAGCTCGAGACTACGTGTGTGTATATTTTACAATACATCACTTACCACCACCTTTGCGTTCTGATCTTGGACGGTCCATAAACAGAAATGCTCAAGTTCCTCCTTGTTCTTCAAGGGAATAAGTTTCAGTAGCGCAGCCAAAATTGATTGATCATAAGTACAACTAGATGACGGCGCCACTTGCTGGATCTCTCGAAGTCCCTCCTTAATTGTTACGAGGTGCTCAACCACAGTGTTCCGAATCTCTGTAATGAAATTATTGTGTCTCAATACTGAATTAGTATTTTAGTTCAGTAGTACTTAATACAACAATTAATTCTACTACAGCACATGTCATTACCTTGAATCTCTTTCTGCAAACTTTGAACTTCAGGATTTTCTAACGAAGAATGATTAATCGAAGAACCAAATTGACTTCCGGTTCCCAAATGAATCGTTATATTTCCTTCGTCTGATTCACCGTCTAAACTACCTAAGGGCACTGATAAAGGTTGAGCACCTACAAACAACCCTGTCACCGCAGTTTAGGAACATTTATTATTTTAAATATGATTATTCTCAAGTTCAAATATTACAATAGTTTTTAGGAACTGAGTTTTAAAAGTTGCAACCTCATTTAGCATACCGTCAGTTAAATTGTGCGTTGGAACCAAAAAATCTGAAGTTATTGCTGGTGGTGGTAACTCGATTCCTTGAATGACCTCGGGAATACAATTTGATCCACTTTCAAATTCCAGCGTCACACGGGGTCTTGAAGTACGCTTTTGCATAGGCTCGTCTTCATCTGTAGTTTCTAAATCCGAAGTATATTCTGCCTTCGCTCGAACTTCAAGGGCCCGGTCATAGTTTGCTTTAAACACAAAAAAATTCATGCGTAACATTTTACAAGCAACAGTAGTATTATTAATGTTTGGTTTAATTGCAAGAAAATAAAAAATATTTCAAATTAAATGAAACCTTCACATCTTCTAGGAAAGAACTTTAATCTTTACAAATCCTGGGATTCTGATATTATATCTAAATTAATTAATAAGTAATACTCAATTTTTTGAGTGTATTACCTGTTGTTCTCAAAAGTCTGACTGGAAAAGACATCCAATTATCCTTATTCGGTTGTGCGCATTTTTTAACAGCCAATTTAAGTTTTTGGCCCTTGAATGTTGGCCACCAGCATTTACTATTGTTTTCAAATAGCCAATTGTTTCCGACAACTTCAACAGATTTATCCTTCAAGAACTCAACTACCGAATATTTATATTCCATTTTAGTGATGATGGGACGGTTTCATGAAAGGATTGATTCTTATACAAGATACAGTTATATTTTATACGCGCACGTTCTCTCAGTGATGGATGTAAATGGCGGGGTTGTGTTTCTACTTTATAAAATGCATGCATTATCGTATCCATTGTCGTGGTCGCGCCTTTATTATGGTTCGGTCGAACTGGCCTCGGAAATGAAACGGTCAATCCGCAGTGAGTCGTGGGCAATCAGATATTGAAATGGAAAGTATCCAACAGCAACATGCTTGCATCCATCTATGGGCCAGCTAGCATTTTGTGTTGGGTTCGATAAGTACATGTACCCGACTCATACCCGATACATCCGAGGGTGACCCAACAAAAATCCGAACAAAATTGCTACTTGGGTTGAATTTCCGGATTTTTGGTGAATAAAATTAACATCCGTTTTTAATTTTACCATAATGATCGTAATAAATTTTCCTTTGCACGTAATGGTCTATCAATTATTTTTCCTTTTTGCTCCTTCAAAATTGTAGGGATTTTGATAAATTTTTGCAACTGGGCAATTAGTTCTTAGCTTTAAATTTGTGCTTCTTAGGCCATCTTTGCATATAGGATCTCATGTGCGTCCATGTATTTGAACGTAAGAACTCACCTTGACTGTATGGTTATGTGGAACACAAGTGTTTATAATAGCTGGGCCATTACTAAAGTAAATCTGCTTCTTTCGGACTCCCTAACTACCTTCCTTTGGAACTGCTTGAAGTGCCCCTAAAATCCAGAACTTATGAGTACTTAAAAATCATCGCTATACGCAATAATTTCAGTCTTCACGAAGGGTGGCGTAAGCTATCGCCGTCAAAGTAGGATGAATTTTGAGTTTTTTTTCGAAATTTCAGAATTGTTTTGAATAAAACTATCCGTCCGGTTTCAACCACATAAGCAATAGCCATTAAAATTTACATAAGCAATATGCACAAAAACTTTCATTGAAATCGATTCAGTAGTTTTAGAGATAAGTGTCATTTGACTTGACGTTCGAAATTTCAAATTTGTTTTCGAAAAACGTATCTGACGGATTTCAATCAAATACGAACTCACGCTTTAAGTAGTTTGTGAGATATCGTGCGGAAGGACACACGGACGTACGATCAAGGCTATTTTACTAGGGGGCTGACGCCACCCTAAAAATCAAGAGATTGGAAAGTATCTCTGTAAAAAGAAGATTGTGGAACTTTACCGAATAAATAGGGTTTCCCGAGCAGTACTTATATATTTAGGATCTATAAGCATCGAATCAAATTGTAACAGAAACGATGCTTAAGGAAATAAGCATTGCTTTGAAGAGTTGAAACGATTGTTAAATTCCAAGATCCTCTGAATGCCAGTACGAATCTATTTATTCTCACGCTCAAATACTGTAGCTTTCTTCCTAAAATGGTGCCATATATAAAAGCTCCAAATAATTGTCAATTTAAAAAAATGACAATAGTATAAAATCCCCTACAAAATTTTTCAGAGTTTGTTGTAACATTAGTCCTGATCCAATTTTGGGGTTTAAAAACTCTTGGAATAGAAAAGGAAATTAATTTTTGGAAATTTTAAAGGTATAGTTATGAAATCAAGGTATACATTTTGAGCCCCAAATGGATTCTTTTTCAAAGCAGGAATCTCTACAAGCACAGCGCTTGTCGTCAACTCCCAAAATATATGTAGCTTGGTAACAACCCTTAGCAAAGCTGGGGGCATTATTATTGCTGGTAGCATTTTTGCATACCATAAATCCAACATAGTTTTATATTCTGACGTAGAGCCTACATTTTAACCTACATAGATCAATTCCGAGCTTTGACCCTACCTACAACCTGCATACATCTTCGTCGGAATTGAACGACAGAGTAATATTTTTTAAGATAATCTCTTATTTCGAACATTTTAGTTGAACAATTGAAATCGTTTTGCATTGCAGCAAGTAAACAAGAGTAAAAAAAATGAAAGAAAATCTTGATGGGGCTTTTATTCAGCGATTTGGAATACCAAAGTTTCGAACATTTTATTATATAACTACATTTCCATGCTTAAGTACCTACAATTTTCCCCACTTGTAGGCATACATGTAGGGTATGCGCCCAACTATGTATGTCCTGTAGACTGCTTGATCTGTGAAATCTTCCTTTATTAAATAGTACTGGCCGGATGAGAACATAGTAAAAAATGCTAAAACAATATTCACTCGTACTCTCTGTTAAAAGAACGTAACAGACACAATTGTAATTTAACGTGTTTCCTCTGTCTCTGTGGACTGTACCAATGTTTAATTACTCACAATTAGAGAATTTACTGTTCGTCAACAACAAGTCACTGTAGACCCAGTCCCTGCAAGTCAATCTAGCTACATTGGGTAAAAACTTAATTCAACAAATGTGTTGCTGCACATGTAATGTCTCTATCCATATATGTATGTACTCTAGAATCGGAAAAATATTGATGACATCTTGTTATTGTATCGTATCGCTATGTTTTCCCATAGCGATAGAAATCTGTTGATCTAGAAGTCCTTTGCTGTCGCAATGGAAAAACATTACGATACGATTTTCGCGCCTATGGATGGGTCAATTTTTGAAGGGGGGAGCCGTGGGTAATCAATCAATCACTAACAAGCTGTCACCAATTTTTTTCCGATACTAGAGTAAGCTTGTTACGAGAAGCTGCGCCTCTTCTAAAATGTAGCGACTAATTAGGTCACACTAAACCTAATGTGGAAAGTAGTTTGGGAAGCCTCTCTTAAAATTCTCTTAATAAATCCACCCAAACTTTTTTCCCTTCAAAGACTAGAGAGCATTTTACAAGTCTCCTGTAGATATTCCCATTTTCCAAAATAAATTATATAAGGAATGGAGACAGGAAGGAAAATGGAGCGACAAGAAAATACAGAAGGTACATAGACAAAGGAAGTTACAAAAAAGTATACAAGGAGCACATGGGCACTAATGTTGGGGAAGTCCCTGAATTGAGAGTCCTATCTCTTGTGAGTCCCAGAGTATCATGAAATAAGTCCGTCCAGTCCGTCCCAGTAAGAAATGACGTGAGTCCGAATCAGTCCCAGTCTCTGGCAGAGTCTTTGGATAAAGTCTGTATCCGTCCCTAACCTTTTATAAGTCCACAACCAACCCCCATAACATAGCAAATGTTTTGCGGAAATTGCCATGAGATGGAACTAAGCTACATAGTAGACATGAACATAACGTTGCTGAAGAGGCAAAATGGTCCAAGTACTGTACAAATGTAAGCGTGAGTAGACCATTTTGCCTCTTCCACGACGATATGTAACCCAAACCCGACCGAGTCTCCGCAGTCTTTATGACGTTTAGAGAAAGAGAGAGTCCCAGTCCGTCCCAGTCCCTGTATTTGTTTCATTTTTAAGTCCCAGTCCGTCCCAGTCCCTGTATTTGTTTCATTTTTAAGTCCCAGTCTCAGTCCAGTCCGTATCTGTATCTCAGTTTTTGAAGTCCGTCCCAATAGACTGAGTCCCGTTTCCCCAACATTAATGGGCACATAAATTATTTATATATAAATAATATAATTGATACCTATAGGCAGGCGCGTAGCCAACGGGGGGGGCAAAGGGGGCAATTGCCCCCCCCCATTCGAAATAAAATACTCCCAAATCACTCAAAAAGTTAAAAATAAATCAGTCCATACCGAGACATGCAAACCTTTTTAGTGATTTGACAGTACAATGTTTTTTATTTGTAAACAAAATTACTTCGAAACTCAACATATGCAGTATTCCATGTAAATGTCTGCGTATAAACAGCATAACTCTAGAATCACCCATGAAATTTGCATGTTTCGTGTGAATGATTTATTACCCACGGCTCCTCCCATCATTAATTGACCCATCCATACGCATACCTGGGCGTTTCGTTTGCACTCGCACTCACCTCGCACTCAATTACAATGGTGGATCTTTAAACTCCCCTCGCGCTCGCACTCATGAGTTGTGCCCCGCTGCACTCAAACTCCTGCCTCAAAGTACTCTCCCAAAATTTTTGCACTCGCACTCATAGCTTGAGTGCCCTCATAGCCCTCTCGCACCATCGAGTGGGTGTTATAATTAATGGCTGGATTGATACGCGGATCTCCTTTACCAACAACGTTTTTTTCGAAAACAACGTCTCACAATTAGTTTTGTGGTTACATGTGATAGATCTCACCCCTCTCAATGAACTTGGTGTTTCATCATGTTCCCCCGTTTTAGCTAATACAAGATAATACTAAATATGTATTTATACTTCATTTTGTGGAAATTTTTTAATATTTCTCAAATGATTCCTTGACAATTAGTCAAAGCAGCTGTATTTGATGGGGCTCAATTTTTTCCTCAAATTACAATTTAGAAGTTGGGACGCTGATACCTAAGGTTCTCAACGGATAGGATAATTCCCTTATCCTATCCGTATCCTATCCGATCCGAATTTTGACCGATAAAATTGAAGCGTATCCGATCCTATCCGCTTCCATCGGATTAAAAATAAGCTTATCCGAAACTTATCCGTAATTTTTCGGATGACATCTTTATCCTATCCGAAGCCTTCAGATGCAAAAACGGAGCTATCCGATCCTATCCGCGGATATCCGATCCTATCTGCGGATATCCGATACTATCTGCGGATACACAAATCAACTGTAGAAATTGAAATTGCTCCTAGAGTTTGGCGTTTAGTTTTAATTATAATGTACAGTTAGCTTATTGCGAATTGTAATAACAAGAAATAGTGCACATCTGTATATTTGTTTGGCAAAATATAAACAATTTTAGAATTAATAGTTCTTTTGTTTCGCATATCAGGTATTCTGAAAAACTTACTGGAAAGCATTAACGATTTGAAACCTATAAGAACAGGTAACCAGAATAAGCAGCTGAAATTCAAAATGTATCTGAATTTCTGGCAAAAACATAAAAACTTGAATATATGTTTATATTTATTTTCGGTTCTATGTTTGCTACAAAAGTTGCATGAACTGAAAAAATCAAAAAAGATTTGAGAAATCACCGAATAGTATCTTGTCGGTGATTGCAGCAGATAGCAATTGTTTGAGTGGTCGTCATGCTTTCAAAAATTCGCTTATCCGCGGATATCCTCGGATATCCGTCGGATTATCCGTAAAACAAAAAGTTGCCATCCGATCCGTTCGGATAGTTTGTGTAGTAGTACCCGATCCTATCCGTGCTTTCTTTCGGATAGGAATTGCATAACCGATCCGTTCGGATAAATATCGGATCGGATAATCCCCGGTTTTATCCTATCCGTATCCGTATCCGTATCCGTTCGGATAAATATCGGATCGGATAATCCCCGGTTTTATTCTATCCGTATCCGTATCCGATCCGTATCCGTTCGGATATATCCGATCCGTTGAGAACCTTACTGATACCTCTGTAAAAATTAACTCAAGTCCAGGGTTGTGGAATATTTTGAGATATTGTATTTGAAATAGTACTTGAAATGCATTACGTATTTTGTGTTTAGTATTTTTCAAGTCGTAAATTTTTTTAAGGTATTTTGCATTTGGCATTTGTAAGTACTATACTTTCTAGTGTATTTTCTATTTCGTATACCCTAGTTGTGAGTGCAAAAAACTGCACTCAGCCTCTGCCTCTTGAGTGCACATAATTTGAATGATCACTCTACCTCATTTCTGTGAGCGTAGAAATTTCAAATCGGAACTCGCACTCGCACTCAATTTGAGTGCGTTGAGTGCGAGGCTGAGTGCGAGGCATGCACTCAATGAGTGCGAGTGCGCCCAGGTATGTCCATACGCGCGAAAATCGTATCGCAATGTTTGTTCATTGCGAGAGCAAAGGATTTCTAGATCAATAAATTTCTATCGAAATGGAAAAGCATTTCGATACGATTTTCGCGAGTATGGATGGGTCAACTTTTGACGGGAAGAAGCCGTGGGTAATAAACCATTCAATAAAAAGACGTTTTGGGTGATTCTAGAGTATATTTTTATTGTGTTCATCCTTGCTTAGCGGGTGATTTGCGAAATCCTGATTTCACTTTGACCTTTGCCTCGTCGATTTGACTTCAACCTTCAACGGCAACAAAAGTATGGTAACAGCGGCTTTAAATATTTTCATATTAAAAGCTTTTAGCTTCTGTAACTTACACGCATCGCTTCGAGGGAATTTTTAAACTGGACAGAATTATTAAATTAGTGAATTGTATTTAATTCTTCATTATGAAAAGGTCAAGCACGCCTGATATCCGCAGTTTCTTTTCGAAGCAAAGACGTGTGTCACAGGAACAGTAGGTTAAGCACCAGCTGAAACGATAGAAGCGAACCCAGGTCTCAAAATTCTCCGAAATCGGATCAAGCCCAATAAAAATCTGCTCCAAAATTATTCAAATTTGATGGAATCGTAAAACGTGGAGAATTTTAAAAGCTGAAATTCAGTTTGCAAAATTTGATGCGTTTTACATTCGTGAATTGGATTTCCCATAGAATGTGTCAGTTTACATATGTACGTTCTAATTAATGTTGCCCCCCCCCCTTGGCCAATTCCTGGCTACGCGCCTGCCTATAGGTGATAGGTTTGGGAAAATGTCCCAGGCTAAAAGTGTTATGTACCTCACTTACAACACATGTTAAACTTCCAAATTTGAACTATTTACATATAATACTTGGGAGGGAAAAAATCAAATTTTCTTAACGTAATTTTATTTGCGTTTGTCGGAAATTGAAACATCCCTTCCAAAGGGGAATTTACGTTTCAGCACAATTAGGAACAATTTCTTATGCTGGATTCAAGGTTTAACTAATTTAATATTTCGCGTCTCTTGAGGGTTTTAGACCATTTGTAAAGGATATAAAATCAAGTCTTCCCAGTAAAGTTCGGACGGTTAAACTTTGCGGGTAAGCCCGTAAAACGTCCGGCCCGCACGGATTTTGGGCTAGTCGTGGTAAAGGTTATTACGCTTAACGAGTTACGGAAGGGAACGGTCCTTTCATAGCGGTTAAAAAAGACTGTGACAGCCCGTGAACAATTACATGAGGGGTGCAAGTAGGATAAGCGGTTGTGAATGTATGTACATAGCCTTGAATATATTGAACGCAAACATTTAAACATATACTGGTTGTCTAGGTTGCCGCGAATTATGTAAAGTGGAATAAGTGCAGGAATATTTTTAGCTGGCAATCAGGCCAAGGAGGACCATCAACTCATACAGAATTCCAAGAATTCAACAGTGGAAGCAACCCCAGCTATTATCAATTTCATTCAAAAAAGTCGAAACATATGTACAAGATTTCGACAGAGCAAAATTGAATGAGCCAATTGTTCCGGGTCTAGCTAAGGATTTAAGAAAGCTGGTTTTAGGGACTTTGCTTGCTTTTTTAGGAGCTTTAAGGACTGGTATTTATGGGCGGGCTACGGGCTTTTTTAAATTTTGCGGGCCTGGCCGGGCTTTGTCGTTGAACTTCAAGTTCGGGTCGGGCGGGAACAGGTAAACATTTTTGGGCCACGGGCTTAAACCTAAAATATCCCACGAGGAGATTCTCTAATGTGGAGTATATTCTAATATTTGTTATATAAAAAATACGATAATTGCAATATTCATATACTGCCGTACATATTCCTCTAGATTGATAGATAATTTATTGGTCGGTTCGGCCTTGACCCTTACAACCTGAAACATATTCCTCTATAAGTATTGTATAATGCATATCATGGGATTATGTGTAATTGTAGAGAAATTTCCCTGACAAAGCCAGAAAGTACATAGAGGTTTGCTTAGCATCGCAATTACAGGTAGTAAGCGTGTGAAAAGAAATAAAAGGTAGCTATAGTGAAGTTGATTATTTGTAATTTTATTATATTCAGAAACAGATTCCTATTATCTTGGTCAACTGGGAATTGAGACCTCTGTGCAAATGTTGGATCCCATTAAATTTAATTAGCACCACGTTTTAAAAATCTCCAGAAAAAAGTCACATAGCTAAAGTTACCTGCTTACAGGCGGGTGAGCCCGTAAAACGTCTGGGCCGCACGGGATTTGGGTGGGTGAGATGAGAAGGCGGTTGAAAAGGATCACAAATTAAATGACGTAACTTCTGGATGCTCCCTGAAGAGACTAATCCTTCATCATACTAAATATCTTAACATAACTTCCCAATTTGGCTCAAACTGGACTAAATCATTACATATCCTGCAAATCCCCATCAATATCGTCATGGTAAGTGGACTGACGTGTGAGCCCCAACTTAGTCAAAATGTGAATTCACATATTTCTTAAATGCACTTTCATTTTAAGAACATCCTTTTAAAATAGCATCTCCTCAAAATAAGGTAAAAGCAATTTGGATACAAAATTAGAGTAGTGATAGTAATTTCTACCCAAGCAAAATTCACTTCAAAAGTCTGGGAGTCCGAGAGGATTGTAGGGGTAAAAGTATTGTAGCACCTTGCCCCAATGTTAATTCCCCACCTTTGAAACCCCAAAATGTCAGATCCAAATTTGATTTTCGGGAGATGTTTATATAAGGAAAGCCCACTGTAAATTATTCTATCCTGTAATAGTTATTTTTCCTGAATATTGAGATTACCCAAACCTCACAACCACTCCAACACTTGACGCCCAAGTTTCCGCAGGACTTGATCAAACGAATAGTCACTTGAGTGAGTTTTTATAAGATTGGACCCATCTCTCTAGCCCATACAATGCCTATATGTAATTATTTGTAAATACATTCCTCTAAATAAAATAGATTTCCCAATTTTTGTTTCTACATTTGAAACTCCTGAGAAATTCAAACTCATAGCCTCAACCTTCTGATAGAGGAAAAAGGCCCCAGGGGATGTTGGATTAGTTGGGACATACTCAAGAGACTGCTGAATGGAAGATCTGTGGAAGATGTTGCGTTTCTATATTCCCATGTATTAATATGTGTATATCAGCAGGCACTCCGGAACGTCCAAAAATGTGGGGGGGATAACATTTTTAAATTAGTTTTCGTTACTCTGCTATATGTAGGCCACATACAAACGTATGTATGTACATATGTATAGGGTTACACATTATTTTTCGTTAGTTAGCTCATATAGTAGCAAAAAATAGAACTTTTAATTTTTGTTCCAATTTTGTTTAAAGAACAAGTTTTCATAGAAGACACCAAATAAATCTCATATTTTAGAAACATTTTCTTTATACACACACTAAATACTATCAAAATTTTACTGATTTCAAATAGAGGTATCAAAAAATCATTTAACTGATTGGCGATCTATTTTCGGGAATGGTTCAATCTGTTCTTTCATTTTTGGTCTAACATGGTCCAAGTGAAGAACCATTCCTCTAGATCTGTTCCACAATTTTCGTCCAAGGAACATTCTCCAGTAGATTTACTGGTTTAGAAGTGCATGGCCTTTCCCATCCGTTGGAACAGCAAATTTTGTGTCGGTGAATGTTTTGAAGTAAATGTTTCACCAAACAACAATATTTCGTGTTAATTATTAATATCCTGAAATAAATTCCTTGGGTGACGTTTTAATACTCAGTTGTACTTTTTCAATAATATTGGCGTGCTATTACCTACTGAGTCTATAAATTGCTCCTAGCAAATTTTCCGTTAGGCTCGTAATACAGGAATGGTATTATCTGTCTGGCCCGACATTTTGCAACAGATTTATCGGTCTGGCATGAATTTAAAACGAAATTCAAAGCAAAAGTTTCAAATTGTTTAAACTTTTGATCCAGGTCAAGATTTTGGCCTGGATGAATCTATCAAGGGGAGGTCAATATGTTTGGCATACGGGGCGAAAAATAATATTCTAAATTTAGCAATAGTAAAGAATGTTGGATAGAACATGGGCTGCGTTGCGTTGAATACCTAAGTTACTATTTGAATAATCACGCTATTACACAATTTCAATCCTGAAAGTACTGCAATAGTGGCATAAAATCATCCGAATAAGTTCAAAATCATTGTCAAGGATGAAAACGATAGCTTTAAAAAATCTAATTCGGACTGCAGTATGACCCACTACTTTCATTGCTCAATTTTGGTAGTTACCTAGATGAGCCGATCTTCACATGCATGGGTATACCAGGATGGAAAAGAAATTTCTCATTTGAGTAAACATTTTTATTTAGAAGAGATAGTTTGTTGCGAGTTTTTTAAATACAACTAACTACAGTTTGTGGAGGATTTAAAAACAAATGAAGCTTCATAGGATTTTTCACATCAAAAAGTTAAGAAAAGGTAAATTTGATTCTTAAAAGTGGGGGGGGGACAGCAGTATAGTCTGTCCCTCCCTGACATTTTTTGGGAGGGACAATGTCCCTCCTGTCCCCCCTTATTCCGGAGTGCCTGTATATCAGTGCTGCGATCAAGTCAAGTAAATTTCAGACTTGACCATGAAAGTCAAGTATTTTTTTCACACGATCTTGAACCAAGGCGACTCATGTTCAGGTAATTACTTGAAACTTCAAGGTCAAGTAATCAAGTACTTTTTACATCCCTTGAACATGATCATGTACAACCAAAACTACGCTTGACTTGATCATGACTTGACAGTGACTTGAACCGAACGTATACATTTTCATACATATAAAATGTACATATATGCTTAAACGAATTTAATACGTTCTGTTTTCACGTGTTCACAAAATTGGAATAGAATTTAAGGTAATTAATAATTATTAATTAATTACTAATTATTAACAAGCTAAAAATACAGCAAATCTGAAAAAGATTTATCAAAGAATCTTGTTCTTTGGAGCAAATACTATTAACACAATTTGTCACAACAAGTAGCAAATTTAATTTTCATGCCGAACAAGTTTGCAACAATAAGAAGTATCTAAATGTTATTTTGATAGTTTTTGCGCCGTGTCTTTGGACATGCGCAACTTTATTTTACTTGAACTGGGACATGAACTACTCATGGTTCATGGTCAAGTTTTTACATTATCAGACTTGACCCTGAACATGACTTGGCACTCAGGTAATATTCTCCAGCCTGACCATGCCGCTTACTTGACTTCAAGTATCATGGTCAAGCTTACACATTTCGTGACCGTGACCTAAATGCTCAAGTTATAATTATTTTTGAACTTGACCATGACCCGAACTTGACCATGACTTGAAATACTCATGGTCTACTTGAACTTGTGCACAGCACTGGTGTATATGACGTTTATTTAATAATTATACATATGTATGAGATGCCCCTGGATGGATGTAATAGGAGGACACATGTGTTTAGCTTAAGTAAGCAGCAGAGTGTACTCTCTCTATAAAAGTTTACCTTCCCAGCAGGAAGCTCATTAACGTTGTTGTAACGTTTGCCTCAAAGTTAATGTAACTCCCCAGAAGTTCATATACAGTGATTTTCCTATATAGTGGTTTCCAAGGGAGTAACAAATTCCTGCCACTATAAAGGGATGCCACTGTATGTTACTAATGGTTAACTATATACTATTAATGTTTTTAGACAATAACTTTAACTAAATACATTTATAAATTTATTTATTTTTACAGAACACTCAAGATTATGAGGTATGCTAAGCTTCATTGAGTTTTAGATGTTCAGTAACTTTAGGTTTCCTCATACTATTAATAATATTAGTCGTAACAAACAGGGTTCTATATTATAAGAAAACAGGAAAACCACATAAACCTTTGATTCACCAAATACTAAATTCTCAAGTCGTCTTGAATTTATTTAAGAGCAAATAAATAACAATCCGATACACAACAGGCGAGAAGGGCGAATAATCACTCAGATTTTCTTGTCCCATAATAATCCTAGGCACAATTTTCTTAACCAATAAATTTAGGTCGCTAGGACGCTACGAGAACAATACACATACCGATTAACAATCAATACAAATATGCACTGTCACATGATGAACTTGATGACTCAACAATATCAACAGAATTAATAACTTACTGAGCTATATGGTAATACTAAGACAACAAATTAAAAACTATAGTAACACAATACAATTCAATCACCGCTCACAATCATACGATTCAAATTCTCCCCGATGTGAAGAATCACGTCGACATGAGTATAGGTGGCTACACTCTACAGTTCTAACAGATATAATTAACATGAAAATTTTAACTGAGTATATAAGAGAAGCGTTTCCCACATTAAATAGCTGAGTAATTAGTTGAGTAAAAACCCTTTCTGAAACGCATTTGACCATGTCGACTTTACAGGATCCCCTATTAAAATCAACGTAATTGTTAATGATGAGGGATACAATAGCAAAATGTATAAAAATTTGTTAGATTCAAGATAATGACCTCAAGTAAATTACTACTAACCTCATTGATTCAAGTATTTGACTTAGGTTAGTCTGCGTATTTTCTAAGAATAAAACACAATTACTTAAAAATATTACACACGGAATACAATACATGTAGTTCACATAGAGTTCGTGCAGCATGAGTAACGCAAATGTCAAGGGGTTTTGCAAGGAGTTTTGTATTAACTGGTATATGTGAACGTTTGTAAACACCGTTGAAAGCAAAATTCCCCAAGTCGTACCGGTTGCAGTCACTGTATATGGCAGAAAAATTGTGAACTACTCTCGAGCGGTGAAAACCTTTCTACGTTTAAAAAACCAATGTTTCACTACAAAGATGTTTGTTTTGTATTATTATTTTGTGTCATCATCATAATAAAAATTATTAAAATTTTTACTACTTAATATTAAGTAATTATTACTATTTTGTTATGCAGCTGAATGTGTTACTTAGATTAGTTTTCGCAAAGCTACATTCTACAGCTATAAATTTTGTTTGATGATTTGACATATGTAAATAGACTTCCTACCTTCGAACTTCAAACTCCACGTTTGTCCTTTAAAGCCGGAGTTAAAAATTAAAGCTGTAATATCAGCTGTTCAAAAAAACAATCCATATTGAACTAGCACGGCACATGCATATACGATCGAAAACAAAGCATTGAGGGCAATATCTATGAGTGAATACATGTCATAATTATAATCAAATGTCTTCAAAATCAAATAGTACACGCTCAAGCAAATACGAAACGCCCGTACATAAGCTACAGCATGGAAATGATTTGATGCGTTTTGCTCCCAATCCTCATTTAAACCATTTTCCCTTCCTGTAAATGTAGTTCAAAGGAATTATGTAAAGGTTTGAAGCGGTTTTAACCAAATGGAGGTAAAATTTTACATCCGCGGGAGTTAACATGTTGAAAGGAAAAGTTTATTCTTTTTAAAGCAGATGAAATTGGAGGTAGGAGCGTTCGTGTAGGATAGTGATAAGTTTCTACTTCTTGAAAGTGTTTCTTTCTTACAGGCAAGTGTTCATACTCATTTTTGAATGCATACGTAAACAAATAAACGAATAACACCCGGAATTATTCCTTCACGGAATTTTACAATAATTATGATTTCAAATAGCTGAATACTGCTGGTACTCAATTATCCTTTTAAAATGTGTTTGTTTAGAAAACGAATGCCCAGCTTCCAGTTTCTGTATGAATGCGTTTGTGTTTAAAAAATTAAGTTTTTGTGTGCTTGCACGATTTAAATGACTTCCTGGTGCCGGCGTTGAACGTATAAGCCCTAAAAAAATTTCGAGTTTTATTGTATGTTCCTTTATGCGCGGAAAGTATAATAATAGCCGGTTTTCTGAAGTTGTGTTTCAGGTGGGGACAATTCCGTTCATGGAACAGGTTGTTTCGGACTTGTTCTCATCCGCATTCATAGCTGGTTTTAGGGTTGGATTTTTATATCTACCTCTTTCTGCTCCTTAACTCTCAGCATATAGCCGAGAGTTCAGGATTGCCGATCAAAATGCCGTTGTTGGTTGGAATCCAAACGGGTACTATTCCTCTCTGAGGCCTGGTTTAGTGTTACAATTTTGAGTTTGAATTTAATAAATGTGTTTATCTTAGAAATTATTAAATTTTCAATTTCTACTTCGAATTTCCCAGTTTTCCGCTATTTACTCAAATTTTTCTTTCACTTTCCCTTGACGGTCGTCGAAGACATTCCTACAAGGGAAAGCTGGGCGCAAACCCTAGATGTATACCCAGAAGTAGGCAAAATTGTAGGTTATGCTCAAATTTTCAAATATTTTGTAGGTAATTTTATGTAGGATATATATTTCGGATTTTCATACTGCAATTTATGTATGCTGAGAATAATCAGTATGTATATACAAAAACTATTAATAGGTAATAGCGTTACAACGTCGGTATGCATGTTCGAACCTTGAATGTGCTGAATGAAAGCCCCATCTAGATGTTTTTACTTTTCCTTACTTGCTGAAGTGCAAACAATTTCAATTCGTTTGCATTGACGTTAGTAAGTCTTGGTATAAGAAATAAAGTGTTATCGTGCAAATTGAAAAGATGATTCAACATGAGAATTGTATAAATTAGTGAATTATAAATCACGCAACAGATATTGATTTTGAAGAGTAGCACATATAAAAACATGCTAAACCATATTTGAAACGTTTCAGAAGCAAATTTTAATAAAGCGACTTGAAAATGCAATTTCATTGCCAATTATGCATTGTTAATTTTTAAATCAAAATCATTGCCAATCACTTGTAGGCTTCAATCTATGCATGCATAATTTCATTTTAGTTTGCATGTAGGGTTTGATTCCGACAAAGATGTATGTCAATTGTAGGTAAGACAATTCTCAGGAATGATGTTTGCAGGTTGCAGGCGTATAGGTAGGGTCAAATCTCGGGAGTGATCTATGTATTCTAATATGTAGGTTGTACCGTACGTTAGAATTTACAAATATGTAGGAATTAGGGTATGTGAATGTTTTACCCAGCTTTGATGCAGGGACATAAGATTCAGCAGAGAAATTTAGAAATGATTTGACAGGGCGATTTACAAAAATTCGTCCCCTGGCTCATGTTTATTTGCATCAAACGAGGTACAAATATAAAATAACACGTGTAAATCAATACAAGAGCAATATTCAGCAAGACTTTTGACCAAGTAACAATTGTCAGCCTATGGTTAGTTTTGGCAACTTTAACAGTAAGTGTTGTATCATTTTTTTTCCAAGAAAAAGGTTTTAACAGTAAGTTATTTTTTATTGTAATTGCAATTTAAAAGGAATTAATAAAAAGTGCTTAGCAAAAAATAAAACTTTTAAATATAGAAAATAATGTGGGAAATGTATCCTAGCTTTCATTATAATCAAATGCATTGTTAAAGAATAAATTATAACTAAAAACTAGATTGTCCTAAACGTTTCTACATGGCTCAGTGGACAATTTCATGTTCCGGTCCTTCAAAACGATACCATATACTCAAGCATACTAAACTGTAATATTTGACGATGCAATTTCACCCTGGCTTACTAGCTTTAATTTTCAGCTACATGAGGGAGCCTTAAGTAATTGTGACTTGACTTGACTAGCTTTTACTTTTTACATGAAGTCATATGCAAGTCAAGTCTAGTCAAGTCATGTGATTTCGCAAGTTGCCAGAGTCTATTCTAATCAAGTTTTATAATATTAACACCTTGCGTAGTCAAGTCTAGTGCTGTCCAGTCGTGAAGTTTATCAGTCTCAGTCTTTTACAGTCTTTTATTTACAGTCAGTATACTTACAGTCAGTCTTTATGCTAAGCATATCAGTCCAACTCAGTCTCAGTCCCAAGAAAAGTCTTGGGCCAAACTCCCACTCAGTCCCCAAGGATACAAAATGGCGCTAATTTCCATCCTTGGGTTTAATAATGGCGCGAAAATTTAAAATTGCTTAATATTGTATACGCGCGTTGTATACATGCGTCTTTCTATCAGTCTCAGTCAGTCTTTTTACAAAATGTAACAGTTTCACTCAGTCTCAGTCTCATAAACGCCTTCTTTTTAAAGTCAGTCTCAGTCTTTTAAGAGTCAGTTTTTTCGTTTTGCCACCCAGTCTCAAACTCTCACTCAAGACTGGACAACACTAGTCAAGTCAAGTCTTTTACATGCATTTTGCTTTCTAGCCAAGTTAAGTCAAGACTTTTCTAGTCAAGTCTGACTAGACTAGAGCAGCTGTGCTCTGGCCTCATAAATGATCGAACCACAACTTGGAATTTCCCAGTTTTCCAAAAATTATGGGAAATGTTTTCTTTCACTAGGGTAGTGTTTTCATTCACAACATTGTTGAGCGTTTTAGAATCAACAAGTTTTTGCTCCTGATTCCAGTTCTGGGCTAAATATACACTGCACTTTATTTTAATTATTAAGTTTAGGTGTCACTTCCAGACATTGCTAATTAATTGAGGGAAATTCCTATGCACATTTGTTTTTCAGTAAGCCACTTCACATAGTTTATTTTTTGCCTCGGTGAATTCTGACTTCATGAACAAGTCATACATTACCCATTAGTAATCCCGGCCACATTAGCAAGTGTTCGGAAAACTACAGATATATGGTATGAACAGATAGCAAAGTTACACAAATGTTTCCGCATTTCCATAACCTTATGGGAACTAAGAATACATCGTACATATCCTATTTAAAGCAGTGGAAAACTCGATCCCTCTATGTATATAGATATAGGATTGTCAAGCCTATTCAAGCTGCCTACCTATTTCCTATATAGGATACAATAGCAGTATATATGCCTATTCCTATCCTATAAATTTCATTCTTTGTATGAACAGCGATCCTTCCCGTCCTGTCCGCAAATTACGTATGTATACTCCTGAAGTCCATATAAAAATGCAACTATCTCAGTAAGGTAATTACAGTGTGCTTAAGTGTAAGCAACAGATTAATAATTGATAATTTCTGCATTTTAAACAAAATTTTAAAATGCATGACGAAGCAATAAGTTTATTAATTAATTTGTTGATTCATCTTTTAATCACTTACGACTCAACATATTAGTCTGTCTGGAAAATTAAATATTGCTGAAACATTTCAAAATGAAAAAACTAAGCAACAATCAGAAAAAGATAATCCAATATTTTAAAGCTTTTGAGAAGAATGAACGATACTAATAAATGCTCATTCCGAAAGCGCAGAAACCACACTGAATTTACAACGTTGAAAGAGCCTGAAAATACTCCAGAATCGTTCAAACATTTTGCATGTCTTGTTAGTAAATTATTTATTATCCACGGCTACTCCAGTGGAAAATTGTCTCCTACATAAGCGCAAAAATTGTATCGCAATGGTTTCCATCTAACAAGGTAAGACAAGCATAATTTTCGGGCGATTCTGGAGTGCGTTCAGACTTGCTGACGTCAACATCATGGGTAGGTCCATCACTACACTATTTGATGACAGGAGGTGATGGCAGTATGAGGGGGTCATAAAACATACAAAATTTTGATGACATCATTTATGGACGCTCTATTATTCGACATACATATACACTAAATCCGAGGATTCCTTCCTATATTTTTGGCAACATTTATATGGAACCAAGTCCTGCCTATTTTGCTTTATACTTGCAGTACAAAAGGCTGAAGACTTCGGTTAATATCCTATCCTACCTACATAAGAAGCTTGATTTTAATGCATATCGTATTTATGTGCCTATAACCCATATCCTTCGAAAAAGGATGTGCATCTTTGGGTCAAACTGTAGATTAAGTTCAAATGGGAATACGCATCTGTAAAACACAACTTACACAGACAAATTTGAAATATTGTTTTGAAATTAAAAAGCTGTCCTATAAAAAAAATCAAAACATGAAAATCCATTTTCACCCAACCCAAAATAATTTCACCTTTTATGCATTTTACAGACTTCCATATTAAATACAAAATCATATGCGCCGGACAATAACAAATGTCAAATGATATCATCAGTTCATTACACTCAAAGACCCTTTAAAAAGTTTGAAATACAAATTTAAAGGGTAAAAACAGAATAAAGCCATTTTCAACCATTACCTATATGCACGAAAGTATAAAGAAGCATACAAATAGGATTCCAGCCTTAGTTTTCAGTTAGACAATTTCTGGCTAACCGCAGTGAGTGTGGTTCATCCGAAGGAATAATAATGGAGTTTCTAAAAATTCCATTACGTATCAATGTATAGCGTCGACACCCTCAACGCAAATTTCAAAAGAGCTTATCAACAATAGTGGCCGGACCAGTTCAGTTTGGTTCGCAAAATTCAGTTTAGTTCGGTTCACAAAGTGAACTGAATCGAAAATCAAAATTTCAGTTCAGTTCGTTTTTCTTCCAGTCTCCAAGTTCAGTCCAGTTTCCTCTATGAACTGAACTGAACTGATTACAAAACAGTTTAACGAGCCAGGTTAAAACTATAAAGCAAATAGTTTCCTTTTTGGTAAATGCAATATATATAGTATATGTTCGTATATACGCACATACATACATATCCGTTATGTATTTTTTTTGTATTTATTTATTTGGGATCCTGTAGGCTTTCGCCCATGACCCACCAAGTAATTCGGGTTTACAAAGTTATTTTGATATAATTGTGTGATTCTCATTTTGTTTTTTACATACTAATACATAATACGTAATAATGGTACTTAAGTAATATTTTTGCCATCTAGCTAAAATCTATAAAGAATTCTCTCCTTCTGAGAAAGTTGTGCAACATTTGTATTAAATTACACATCTCTTGTTTCTGGGTTGAAGTATGCTCTATATGGTGCATGTACATTATATCGGTTATGGTTTATACCCTGCATTGGACACCGAAGAAGTGTATGTTCGAGTGAGTCCATATCTTGTGTGTTGCATGCTTGGCACAGTTGGGGATTGAACATATTCGGGAATTTGTAAACTGCATCGAGGAATCTGAAATATGTCCCAGTGAGTCTTGCTTGTGCCAGTATTCGTTTTTGACGAATACCGATATCAATAAGGAGATATTGGGCATATCCGTTATGTTCTTATATATGTATAAATATATAGCACGGCAAATGCAACCGTCAGAAAGGAGAAGTGCGTCATGACAAAAACAGGCTTTATTGTGAATGCGTAAAAATCAGTTCAGTTCAGTTTTACGCTGAAACAGAACCATTCAGTTTGGTTTGTGTATCGAACTGAACCAAAATTTGTATGAACCAAACTGAATTTTTCAGTTTTGACCTGAACTGGTCCGACCACTAATCAACAACTTCGGTCAAAGATGCACATACGTGTCCGCATTTCTATAACCTTCCTACAAATGAGAACTAGGAATACATCCTACATATCCTATTTATAGTAATGGAAAACTCCAAAAAGGAAACTATTTCCTATAAAGGATACAATAGCAGCATACGTGCCTATTCCTATCCCATAAACTTCATTCTGTGCATGAACAGCGTTCCTTTTGCGTCCGCACATTACGTATGTATATACTCCTTAAGCCAGTATAAAAATCCAACTATCTCAGGAAGGCAATTACGATAAAGTGTAAGCAACAGATTAATAATTGATAATTTCCGCATTTTAAGCAAAACTGACCAAGCAATAAGTTTATTACATAATTAATTTTTTCATCCATCTTTTAATCACTTCCGACTCAACATAATAGTCTGTCTGGAAAATTTAATATTGCTGGAACATTTCAAAAGAAAAAACTAAGCAACAATAAACAAAATTGAATATTTAAAAGCTGTTGAGAAGAATGGACGGTACTTATGAATGTTCATTCAGAAAGCGCAGAAACCACACTGAATTTACAACGTTAAAAGAGCCAGAAAATAATCTAGAATTGTTCAAAAATTGTGCATGTCTTATTATTAGAAATACATGTACACTAAATCCGAGGATTCCTTCCATCCTTCCTATATTTTAGGCAACATTAATATGAAGCCCAGTCCTGCCTATACATATTCCTTTATACTTGCAGTACAAAAGGCTGCCTATCCTATTCCTATTTTTTTAAGCTGAAGACTTTGTTTACTATTCTATCCTAACTACATACGAAGCTTGATTTTAATGCCTATCCTATTTATATGCGTATAAGCCCTATCCTTCGAGGAAGGATGTACATCCTTGACTTCGGTGTTATTAATTACTTGATCTTGTCAGCGGAGTATATTGTTCAACAATAAAATTGTGATTGTGTGTTACAAGCTGATCACTTTTAATTACATTTTCCCATCATTACGAGCAATTACTTGATACCCATGGTACCCACATATGAGAACTCAACTAACCTGAATTTGGAATACTGAGTAACGAAAGAATGGGAGATTGTCACAAGGTTTTCTAGCATTTCCACTCCTTGTGAATGTGAAGTTTACCAAACCTATTTTTATCCATCTCATAAATAAAGCATGACATTCTTTCATTTTCGTGTTGCTTACATTTTTTCCAGCTTGAACTTAAAAGTTACTTTTTGCAAAAAATGCAGTATTCGTTAAAAACTAGTCTGTGATTTTGTAACTAACAATCATACATCGATAACATTTTCATTGCAAATCTCCAAACAAATTAAAAACCCCCATAATAAAATAAAAGAGGAAAATGTAACCCACCCCCTATAAAATAAACACAAAAATTCAGACTTTCTGGACATAAATTATCCTGACCCCAATGGAGCCCAAAATCAGTATCAAAACAAACTGTGCTGCCAACCAAGTCAAGTTATTCTAAACAACTTGACTTGATTTGAACTTGAAAAATTGTCTTAAATTATCCGCCCTGACACTTGATAAATCAAGTATCTAAAGGGACTTGACTTGAAGCACAAATTTTTCAAATTCATTTTATAGAACTTAATGTTTGAACCCGGAAATTTTTTGTAGCGGGATTGTAAGGATGCAACTGGATATACAATGTTTAGATAACTTTCAAGTGACAAATGCTCAAGTTATATTTAAGTATCTACTTCCATTTTACGAAAATTCAAGTTAAAATTATCATTTCACACGAACTTGACATTCAAGCTTCAAGTTAAACAATTGCATGTACTTGTCTTGACTTGAACTTAATAGGCACTTGAACTGTTCAAGTTATACTTGAACGCAGCTTTGCTGCCAGCCCCATTTACATAGATCAACCTTTTAAAATTATTATTAACAGAACAATGTTTGGACACCAAATTTGGAATTGAAAAACTAGGCACATTTTATTCTTCCACTGTGTGTCAACGTTGCTCTATTCGAATATTCCCGGATATCCACGTCATTGAAAAAACAAACAATTTTGTGGCTTAGGGCCAGGGTAAAATTTATTTTATTAATCCATCCCTGCTCTCAAACCTGGCCTTTCTTGCCGTTTCATAGGAAATTTTAACCTAATTATTTGGTCTGAATGTCCCAATGCCCACCCAAGAGTTCGTCAGCTCCTCTCCTTCGGATTTTGGGATTTTGAAATATAAAGAAATTTGGGTACATGCAGACGAATATCACTAATCGCAACATACCTTTGGCTATACACTAATGAAGTGAGAATATATCCAACAACAACTTGTACTTATTATCCATGAAGTTCAAACATGTGCATAGTGAGGGTTGGTTTTTTTAAAGCATGTCTTGAATATCTCCTGAGCATTCCATACACGTAACTGATGTACTGATATACTCTGAGAATTTCCTAATCAGTTTTCAGATTGGACATTTTTTCATAAACACTAATGATATTTCACTAATGATATTCGCAATTAAAAATTCGGTACATATGTTAGATTTCCAACCGTACGACAATCAGTTAGAAAACTGTCTACATTCCAGTTTGTTCGCACCCCTACAAAAAAGTTATTTTACATTAGATTTGGAATAATTTCTAGAAAGGAAAGTCATATCTCTTCATCATGCAGAACAACTGTTGTGACTTTGAGTCTGAGATTGTCATCAGCGGAATGGCCGGGCGGTTTCCCAAATCTGCTAACTTGGACGAATTTTGGCAAAATCTGGTAGACGGGACAGACATGGTTCAGGGTAATTTATAAAAATATTCGATTATAAATATTTTGTAAAAAAATAAGCAATGTAGAATATTAGAGCTTCAAATTGAGTTTTAAAGGGAAACCTCTGTAATTTAGATCCAAACTATTCCAAGTAAAGGTAAATAAATTCTTTGCTTAAGAACCCACTTAAAAATTAGAATATTAGTATTAAAAGGAGATAAATTAGCTCTGGTAATTTACAGAAAAGTGGGAGTATCTAATTGTGAGAAAATTATACATAACCAGTAGATAATTTTTGGGTTTTCGCCAACACGCTCAACAAACTTTTAATATATCTGCACTTGAAATCAGTTTAACGTTAATAATTTCATAAATATTGTTACTATTTGTAAGTAATTGTTTAAATTTTGAACATTTTCATTGCGACAAGCAATGGTAAGCAAGTAGATGAAGTTGATTAAATACCTAAAAAACATTCTAGAAGGAGCACAGTTTCGCTACAATTTGGAAGAGTTTGATGTACCTACACGCATGGCCATTTTGGATGATTTGGACAAATTTGACGCAGAGTTCTTTACCCTCCATGCTAAGCAAGCCGGGGCTTTGGATTCCAGAATTAGTGAGTATACAATTATTAATATTGCAACAGTACTGTAATATTTTTCTACGGGATACTGAAATGATTTCAAAGGGAACTGTGGCAATAAAATCAGCAAACTATAATAGACTGCAGTACTAGAATCACGTGGATTTAATAAGAATTTAAGTAAATATATTATAAATAAGGGTGTCAATAATACATCAATAATTAGACACCAGTGGCAATCTTTATTGTCTTTCAGATTTTGATTTTAAAACTCTTACATTCAGTTTTACAGTACTGTATTTGTTTGGGACGTTTGTTTTCATTTTTTTCGTTTGTTTCCAGAGCCCAAACCCGTTAAAAACCAAGGTAAAGTTTTTACCATATGCAGGGTTGAAAAACCAGCTTTTATTTTCCTTTTGTTTTCCATGCACACTATAATTGGGGCAATAAACACATTTTTTTAAATCTTTTTTTCCTAAGTTTTACTGTAGAAATTCATGCTCAATTTCGGGCTCGTAGGCAGCTTTGGAAATTGCCCTGATTTTGGCCATTTGAGGCATTTTCAAGGCACCAAAATTGGATCACTATTTTAGATTCAAAATATCCAAATGTATATAAGCACAGCGAAGCAAATGTCACAAATGTGAGTGTCTTGTTATTCGCTTCTTCGTTCATATTAATTGCAGAAACATTGACGGCAAAATTAATTTAATTTCTATGACGTGGCGTGATATAATTTATCTTTCCTATAAAAATCAATTTAAACATAACATGGTTGATATTCACAATAAAAATATAATTATTGCCCCTAATTCCTGGAAATATGGCTCAATATTGGTAATAACCAATATACGTGTAACTAATCAATACATCATCCAAGCAGTTCCCACGAATATTGTAATTTTAGTTTACCTGTGTAAACAAAAAATTACTGCACGGGTTAAAATTGAACAAAAAAGAACTCTGATCGACCATCAGCAGTATAAACGAATGTAGGGGTACGTGGTTACATAATCCAAAACCACAAGAATGAAAATACCTGGCAAGGCATTTTCAAGTCTACTGCCAAATTGTAAAAATTGTGCTATCTTATTCCACGTTCCTGCCCGAAATGCCAAATTGTCCTCGAATGAAAATGCCCCAAATATGCTGGCATTATGGGCGGACAAGTTCGTATTTAAAGATTTTGCTAGTGCAGATAGCTGCTACAATATATATATCACACTTATCAATTTATTTATTAATAGAATTGTTGCTGGAAACCACCTACGAGGCTATAGTCGACGCAGGGATTAACCCAATAGAGATTCAAGGAAGCAGAACGGGTGTATTTGTGGGAGGAGCCGACAGTTCCGCTCAAGCTGTTATGAGCAGATGTGCTACCCCCGATAAAATAAACAAGTATGGCCTACTAGGCAACGTGGGTTCCATGTTTTCAAATCGTCTATCCTATACTTTCAATTTGACTGGTCCGAGCTATTCGGTTGATGCGGCCTGCGCGTCCAGCTCCGTTGCACTACATCAAGCCCTTCAATCGATTAGGGCTGGTTCTTGTGACGCAGCAATCGTCGCAAGTGGTACCACCCACCATGATCCTTTGACCTCCCAATGCTTTCATCAACTTAAGATGACATCCGCTGATGGCAAATGTAAGCCCTTTGATGCTTCAGCCGATGGCTACGTTCGAGCAGAAGCGGCTGTTGCACTTTATATTTGCAAACGACAAGTTGCAAGACGAGTTTACGGTACTTTAGTACATTCGACTACCAACAACGATGGTTACAAAGAAGAGGGTATCACATACCCCTCCCAGCATCTTCAGGAAAAAGTCATGCGAGAACTCTACAAAGATACCGGAATCAGTCCACTAGAGGTTGATTACATTGAAGCTCACGGTACGGGTACTAAAGTTGGAGATCCACAAGAGCTGGCTGCAATTACAAATGTATTCTGTGACGACCGGAAAGATCCTTTACTTATTGGTTCAGTAAAGAGCAACAAGCAGCATCGTCAATAGTTGAAGCTGTCAATTACATTGAAGTTGACTTGAGATTGAGATGCAATTGAATTGAAATTGATTTTCCGTATCTATTGTGCATTACCCAATTACCACGGACAATGATTGAGTTCATATTTTCCTCATCCCAACTTAGCATTTAAAGAATTTGCTAGTAATTACATATTACAATACACATATTACACACAAATTTATTTATTTACAGAATTGTTGTTGGAAACTACCTACGAGGCTATTGTCGACGCAGGGATTAACAATACAAGGAAGCAAAACGGGTGTAGTTGGAGGAGCCGACAGTTCCGCTCAAGGTATTTTGAGCAGAAGTGCTACCCCCGATAAAGTAAACAAGTATGTCGCACTAGGCAACGCGGGTTCCATGTTTTCTAATCGTATCTCCTATGCTTTCAATTTGGTTGGTCCGAGCTACTCGATTGATGCGGCCTGCTCGTCCAGTTCTGTTGCACTTCATCAAGCCCTGCAAGCGATTCGGGCTGGTTATTGTGACGCAGCAATCGTCGCAAGTATCAAAACAGATAAAATATAGTACTACCCACCATGATCCTATGACCTCCCAATGCTTTCATCAACTTAAGATGACATCTAATGTCGGCAAATGTAAGTCTTTTGATGCTTCAGCAGATGGCTACGTCCGAGCAGAAGCGACTGTTGCAATTTATATTTGCAAACGACAAGTTGCAAGAAGGGTTTATAGTACTCTAGTACATTCGACTACCAACAACGATGGTTACAAAGAAGAGGGTATCACATACCCCTCCCAGCATCTTCAGGGAAAAGTCATGCAACAACTCTACAAAGACACTGGAATCAGTCCACTAGAGGTTGATTATATTGAAGCTCACGGTGCGGGTACTAAGGTTGGAGATCCACAAGAGCTGGCAGCAATTACAAATGTTTTCTGTGATGGCCGAAAATATCCTTTACCTATTGGTTCAGTAAAGACCAACATGGGACACTCGGAACATGTGTCTGGTACGTGGTTCAAATTTCATCTGAAACTCTTAGTCGAAATGGCTTTTTTCAAAACGTATATCCTTAAAACTTCTATCGTGAATACTATCTGAAACTCTTCGAGAGAATCGCATTTTTCAGGTTCATTTTGAAATTACTGTGGAGCATGTATACATTTGTCGTATAAGTTCCATGACGTCGTAACACCACTGTGCATATGAGTAGATTATTTTACATTGATTATTTTAAATCTACCAAGAAATCCTATTCAGTATATTATTAATATTTTCAGGATTGTGCGGTATTGTTAAAGTACTGTTGTCACATTCCGCTGGTCAACTTCCTGCAAATCTCCATTACAACACGCCCAATGCAGATATTCCAAGTTTGCTGGACGGTCGCCTTACCGTTATAGATACACTTCAGCCGTTTAATGCCAGATATGTAGCATTTAATTCCATGGGATTTGGAGGTACAAATGTCCATGTCTTGTCTGGACCGCCGAGAAGACAAAACAACCTGGACTCCATCTACTCCTTTAATATTACTTGGATCTGGCCGAACGCGAGGAGCTGTAGAGGTGTTTTTACAAAAAACAATAAAAAATCAGGAAAATCATTCCTTTGTGGGTCTGACGCACGAGATTTCCAAAGTTGACACACCACGGCATGGGTTTAGAGGTTATGTTGTAATTACATCGGAAAATGCAGAGCTAAATACGGAAGAGCGGGACACAATGCGGAAAATTTGGTTTATTGTGACTGGTCTGGGGAGCCAATGGCCGGGTATGGCTCGGGATCTCATCAAATATGAAACATTTCGAAAATCTGTTGAAACATCAGCTCAATTTCTAAACAAAAACAAGTTTGACCTAATCAACCTGCTGGAATGTGGTGATCCTACAAAATTCGATGATTTCAAAAACTCACTCGTATCCATAACAGTCATTCAAGTGGCACTTATTGATTTGTAAAGATCCATAGGAATACAGCCAGATGGTATCATCGGTCACTCCACTGGAGAGGTGGCTTCAGGTTATGCTGACGGTTCTGTAACGCAAGAGCAAGCAATTTTGAATTCATATGTACGTGCGTGCGCTTTCTTGGAATCGAACTTAAATCCTGGGTTGGTTGCTTCTGTTGGAGTAACTTGGGAACGTGCAAAGGACATTTGTCCCCCAGGAATTTACCCAGCGATTCACAATGCCGAAGAAAACGTCACAGTTGCTGGATGTACAGATGATATAATAAAATGCACTAACGAACTAGAGATTAAAGGAGTTTTCGTGAGAGTTGTTCGATCAGCCGCCTATGGGTTTCATTCTCCGTTGGTAAAGGAATATGCGACCCTTGCAAAAACATTTTTGGATAAACTAATTCCTGATCCGAAATTAAGATCAAACAAGTGGTTAAGTACTTCGATTCATACTTGGAATCACACTGGGATACGGATTTAGCTAAATATTGTTCAGCAGACTACTACGTCAACAACGGAGTCAGCCCAGTGTATTTTCATCCAACTATGAAGCATGTACCGGAGCATGTAGTTGTCTTGGAGATTGGACCACATTGCTTTTTTCAGTCAATTTTAAAAAAGACTATCAAAGAGTGCCGTAATTCTTGGCTTAATTCACGTCAAATCACCAGACAATTGTTTATATTTTCTTAACTCCATCGGAAGGAGCTTTATTGCAGGGATGAGTTTAGATGTTGCGGCTTTGTATGAACCTGTAAAATTTCCAGTGGGAGCAACAACTCCCAATATCAGCTCCATGCTTCGTTGGGATCATTCTGAGTCCTACAACGTTGTTCATCACAGCATGGTAAATCTTTGGACAGTCTTATAAATTTAACGCTTTGGGCATATCGGCGCTGGTTTAACTCCATTGCTCAACCGTATGCGCAAACTGGTTGCAATAAAACTACAGGAAGATTTGTAAATTTAGAAAAGAGTCGGGGAGTTTTCAAACTCGTAAACTAATATTCTTAGGACCATAATTTACACAAAACAATTGTTAAATTGTAAAACAAAATTGTAAATAGAATAAAGTACTAAATGGAAATGTTACGGTAACAGGATCCACCAAATACAAAAATCATCAGGACTTGTGATAACACGAACAAAATAATTTCAGTGATACAATAAGCCAAAAAAACAACTTCTATAATGCAACTTTGTTTTTTAGGAAATATCGAGGCAGAAAGGTATCAAGTTTGTATTTAACTTGAGCAATCAAGAGGATTCATTTTTGGAAGGCCATACAGTTGACGGAAAACATTTGTTCCCTGCCACGGGCTATGTGTGGTTAGTCTGGAAGTGTTTCGCTCAACAGAGTAGATCTCGGTTCGAAAACTTTCCCGTAGTTTTGGAAAATATTCGATTCGAGCGCATGACATTACTGAACGCATCCAAGGACACAGAGCTAGTTGTGAACATTTTTTCAGGCAGTGGGAAGTTCGAAATATCAGAGTCTGACAGTATAGTTTGTTCCGGACTCGTTCGAAATATCGACAATACAGTGGAGCATGAAATGATCAATTACCAAATTTGCAAAGACGTTAAAATTTCTGGACCTTGTCTTAACAAAGAAGATTTTTACAAAGAAATGCACCTTCGTGGTTATGGGCATTCTGGTCTTTTCCAAGGTATTGAGGGAGCACATGCTGGCGGAATATGGGCCAAAGTGAGATGGCAGGGCGAATGGGTGAGCTTTATTGATGCAATATTGCAGGCAACTTTACTTCGAAATGCAACTCGTGACCTGTATGTCCCACTTCGTATTCAAAAACTAACCATAAATCCCAACGAAATAATGGAACACTTAGCCGCATCTGACTCCATTATAGATGTAAAATCGTGGGAAGAACTAGGAACGAGTAGTGATGGAATTGAGGGGTCTAAGTTTCGCAAAAGACAACAGTCGAGCATGTATTTCTACCGTATTTGAACTCCTCTCAAATACTTACAGAAACCGCGGCTTTGGAATCTAGTGTGGAGATAGCGCTGGATAATCTATCAGTCAGAAAATTAGTCTTCACGGAAATATTACAAACACCTTCAAATATGCTTGGACAACATGTGATTAATAAAGCCGCGCTAAAATTTCCAATAGTCGATTTCTGCTTAGTTAATAATTCCAATGAAGCTGTTGAAGAAGAACATATTGCTACAGCTATGAGCAGGGTCGTCACAATGGATGATATTGACAAGGTCGAACAGAGTATTCTGTATGTTGATGATTCAAATATAATTCCAAACGTAATTAAGACATTACGTCAAGATGGATTTATCCTGTATAAGGGTTACAGCGGTAAAGCGTTGTCTTACGCAGAATTAACTGTTATTTCCGAAAAACCTTTCCAGGTAGAAGCAACAGAATGTTGTTATTACTGGCTGAGAAAATTAAATCCTTTGCCTTATTTGACATTAACAATAATTAATGTTGACACCAAAGGATACTCGTGGGTTGAAACTGCAAAAACGTCGCTTGAAGCGCTAGTTGAAACCGATGTAATTTACTTTATTTCGAAATGTTACAAATCTGGAATAAATGGTTTTGCTAAATGCCTGACAAGAGAATATGCTTCGGTAAGACTTCGGTGTTTCCATGCAATAGAGTCAGTGGACCTGGATATACGTCAACCGTCTGAAAATTTAAAAAATCAACTACAAAAAGACCTTGTTTTCAATACTTTCAAAAATAATGCTTGGGGTACGTTTTGCAATTTATCAATTCCAAAAGAGGAATTTTTGAAGCAAACGTATTCATCAATAGCTTATGCTAACGCATTGACACTCGGCGATTTGTCAAGTTTAAGTTGGATTGAGAGCCCTCTGAAAATGGAAAGAAAAGATTTAGTCGAGGTGTATTATTCCGCTCTCAATTTCAAAGACGTTATGCTTGCCAGTGGAAAGATAGCACAAGATTCTGTTGCAAAATACGATAGACCCGACTGCATCATTGGCTTGGAATTTTCAGGGGTATTTCAAAACAGGCGTGTTTGTGGAATGGGATTGTCAGAATGCTTAGCTACACGAATTGACCCAAGAAATAAGACCATTTTCGATATCCCGGATAGCTGGTCTTTTGAAGACGCCGCCACAGTACCATGTGTTTACATTACTGTATACTTAGCATTAATTTTGCGCGGGAAAATGCAGCCAGGAGAATCAGTTTTAATTCACGCTGGATCTGGTGGAGTGGGGCAAGCAGCCATACAAGTTGCACTAAGCATGAATTGTCGTGTATTTACAACTGTTGGTACTAAGGCGAAACGTGAGTTTTTGAAAGCCAGGTTTCCTGTATTAACAGATGATTGCTTCACAAATTCTCGAGAGGCTCGACAGTTCGAGTGTCACATAAAGACGTGCACGAATGGACGTGGAGTGGATTTGGTTCTTAATAGTTTGGCACAAGACAAGATTCACGCATCGATTCGGTGTCTAGCAACAAATGGTAGATTTTTGGAAATTGGGAAATTCGATGTTTTGAATGACACAAAAATTGGAATGAGTATTCTAGCAAAGGGGATCAGTATTTTTAGAGTTCTAGCTGACGAATTGATAGGAAATCCTAACAAGAAAGACATCGATGAGCTACAACCTCTTATCAGAGATGCCATGAAAACCGGTGCAATTAAACCCTTGTCGTATCACGTGTTTAAACACGATCAATTGGAGGATGCGTTTCGATTCATGGGTCAAGGAAAGCACATTGGTAAAGTTTTGGTTCAGATCAAGCAGAAAGACAGCATGACAACGATCGTTTCTGCGATTCCACTAACGTATTTCGGTACCGAAAAATCCTGGATAATTGTTGGTGGATTGGGTGGAATGGGATTTGAATTGGCCAATTGGATAGTTGAGCGAAGTGGAAAGAAGGTGGTGCTGTCTACAAGGTCCGGAAATCCCTCCACCTACCATGATTATCATATAAATAGATGGAAATCTCTAGGTGTGAACGTTTTGCTTGATACCTCTGATGTAACTCTGCATGCGGGAGCCAAGAAGCTGTTAGAAAACGCTAAAACGTTAGGTCCAGTTGGAGGTATTTTCAACGTTGCTGTGGTTCTAAAGGACGGGATGTTTGTTAATCAGAGTCCAGGAGACTTCCAAGATGTCATTAAATGCAAAGCTGATGCTTCTTTGCATTTGGATATTCTTTCGAGGACACTTGCTCCTGAGCTTGAATATTTTGTGGTATTTTCAAGTATCGTTGCAGCAAGAGGCAATCCTGGCCAGACTAGTTATGGATTTGCCAATTCTGTTATGGAACGCATCTGCGAAGAAAGATGGTCACAGAAACTTCCGGCATTGGCGATTCAATGGGGTGCAGTTGGAGATGTCGGAGTATTTCATCGGACAATGAAAGATAAAAAAGTAAACGGACTGGCACCGCAAAGTTTGAAATCGTGCTTGGAAACGCTAGATTTATTTTTGCAGGATGACAAGCCAGTTGTTTCGCCATTTATTTCCTATTATAAAAAGCAAACTGCAACGGCAGATACCACCAAGAGCTTAGTTATCATGGCTGCAAATATTTTGGGAATCAAAGATGTCAAAAGGATAAATCCGAAAACTCCATTGGTGGAACTAGGTTTGGATTCGTTAATGGTCGCTGAATTGCAGCAAGTGATACAAACTAGAGCAAATGTTGAGCTATCTCAAAAAGAATTTACGATGCTTAATTTTCAAAAACTCGAGGAAATTGACTCACAGGCGTATGTGAAGACATCCGAAAATTCCGAAAACAGTAAACTGACCTCAAATAAACCCATAACTTTAAAGCCCTTGCCAGCGAAGTCAATATTACAAATGAATTCTTTAAAAATATCTAAGGAAATTATATTTGTTGTTCATCCTATTGACGGTACGATTGAAACATTGAAATATCTTGTTAGCCAATTGGTATTAACGGTTTTCGGGATTGAATGTGACAAAGGAGCACCTTTAGAATCATTGGAGAAACTAGCGAGCTATTATTTGAATAACATTCGAGAAATACAACCACGAGGTCCGTATAAGTTTTGTGGTTACTCTTTTGGTGCCAATGTTGCGTTTGAAATGGCGTTGCGGTTGGAAATCCAGAGTGACACTGTGTCATTGCTAGTTATGCTGGATGGAAGTCCTCGCTGGAAACATTTCGCTGATAATTATTCCTCCAATACCGAAGATAAATTGATATGGGTGAACTTGGTTTTAATGGCATATCTATCTCAATACTTACCAACCGTTTTGCCGCAGATATATGAAGAGTTGAGGGGAAGGAACACTGACGAGGGCAAGATTAGTTATGTGGTAGAAACACTAAATAATGCTCATCCCCATGTAGAGTTGGAAGCGATTAGGGATTGCGTGTGCGCTATGATGTCACGAGCATTGTGTGGGGTTAATTATAACCCCAAGGGTAAAGTAAAAGCTAAAACTGTTCTTTTAAAGGCGTTGGAATCAAACGTAGGTCTATCAGTTAGTTCTGATTATAATCTTGGGGACGTCTGCGAGAACGCAGTTGAAGTGATTGAGATTCCAGGGAACCATTACTGCTTTCGCGAGAGGTTCCAGGAGCTGGGAATAGCAGACATGTTAAACAAGATTATTTCGTAGTCTATCAATAGGGTGCAGTTCTTTGCTAAACGAATGACATCAAATTCATGATTTGAACAAGACCTTAAATGAAACCTGAGCTGTGTTAGATCAAAAAAAGCAGTTTCTCATTTAAGATATTATTTGTGCACTTTCAAAGTCCATAACTATGTAATTTTCCTACTATTGGGGTGTTCGATAAAATTAACCGAAATTAAAATGTTAAAATGATTTCAAATGAGGATATTTCTTTTTAATGTGCATTTCCTTTCATGAAAATAGGAAAGAATTTCTTTCTCCCACTTTACATTGCGTAAAAGATTTCTATTAATTCGAATGATTGTTTTCTATAATCCTGACTTTGTGATGCAAATTTAGAGCTGTTATTTTATGTGTTTTAGCTGACAATTCAATCTCTAGTTTATTGTTCCGTTTGGATCGCTTATCAAGTGAATTGCCACCATTGCTCAGATAACGGAAGTACCCCAACATGTCCCAGAATATATACATACATTTCTGTTTCATATATTCTGAAAGCTCTTGCATTTACATACATTTTTAATGTTTGGGATCAGATGCTCGATGACCGAATATACAAACCGTCCTAAATATTTAAAATATAGCAATATTTTGTTGTACACTTGTGCAAATTAGAACAACAAAACAAAGGCACCTAAAAATCTTTTAAAAAGAAACGTTTATATTGGATTTAAAAAATACGATCATTTTACAATTTTTGTAAACACTTATCAGTAGCCAACCTGCATTCAGCCACAGTTTAACATTGAAGGTGGAAACAATCATTATCATTTTTAACGTGCAGCTTAGGGAAGGTAATTGTATTGCAGCACGTCCAAACACAAGATAAAATATAAATTGAACGGATCACTACAAAATCGTTGTGCAACTGAACAGCGTAATGGAATTTTAATATTCATTTTTTGTACCCAAATTTTTCCTATATTTCATTCCAGAACTAAATACGTAAACCTGAAACATTATCTGTGATTAAAAACCCACAACATATAAAATAATCTGAAATCAAAAGTAAGTTGACATGTGCACCAAAGCGACACTTCGTTTTTGGCCCAAAATTAAGTTAAAATTTGAATTTTAAAAATTTATTCAACAACTTCATCGAAAGAATTTGATCTGAGGGCAGAGGGCCAAGTTTCGGATGATTCCCTCTTGGCAAATATAAATTTTGGTCAATGTATATACAGTGAATTTCCTATATAGTGGTTTCCAAGGGAGTGACAAATTCCTGCCACTATATAGGGATGCCACTATATGTTACTAATGGTTAACTATATACTATTAATGTTTTTAAACAATAACTGTAACTAAATGCATTTATAAATTTATTTATTTTTACAGAATACTCAAAATTATGAGGTATGTTAAGTTTCATTGAGTTTAAGATGTTCAGTAACTTTAGGTTTCCTCATACTATTAATAATATTAGTCGTAACAAACTTTTCGACTGCAATGTCACCATTCCAGAAACCAAAATCCTGGAATTATGGCAATGGGAATTACTTCCACTGAGTACTCTTTTTCACAATGAGGGTTTTCTTGACTGTCTGTTTAATGTCATTTTAAATCTTCAATATAATAATTCAATTTGTTTAAAAAAACCAGCACGAATTGAAACTTATTAGAAGTGAGCCAAGGCAAAAATGGCAATGATTTGTGTTATAACTGTTCGTTTTAACTTAAGTCACGGATCATATGCCGTAAATCCAGCTAATCATACCAGGGCGTCAGTAAACCACAATAATAATCAAACTGTATTAACATTTGAAGTTAAAATTGAACCAACCGACGTAAGCATTATTAACCGCCCGCACGTTTTATAACATCATGATATACTTTTGTAGCCATTATCTAGCTAATTTTATGCCAACTGCCATTATAATTTTGCATTGTCTGAGCCACCGTAACAATAGTGCCATTATAGAGGGAATACCATTATAGCGGGTGCCACTATACTGTATAACTTTAACATTGCAAACCTCTAGGGAGGGTTTTTTGATGCCACTAAAGAGGGAATGCCATCTAAGAGGAAACCACTATATGGTAAATTCACTGTAATTTGGTCAAAAATTTAGTGAATTTGAATATTCCGCCAAAGATTTATTTAGGTTTTCAAAAGAAGATGATTTTATTTTGTTTATCAAATAAATATCTTTTCAATGAGCTAAAATTTACCTGGATGTTACCTGAACAAGTATGCAACTTTTTGAAAGTTCTTTGAGGCATGAAAATTGATTTTATCGAAACGTTAATGAAAATGAGGAAACAAATGTAATAATTACATTTTTTAAATTTATTACAAATATTGATTGAAAGCAATTTGTTGCGAGGATGACTCCTATTTGACGAGTATAAATGTTGAAACTTTGGTCACAAATTTTTTGAGTGGGAATATACCAGCGAAACTGTATCTGGGATTTTAAAATTTTGGAGCGTATGACAAAACATTTGCAAATTGTAATGTAAAATGTAATTTTATAATTCTAATCCCTCGTGTACCTCGCAGCTTTACAAATGTGTTAAAATTCCTCAATTAAATCTTTTATGCAGGTAAAATCTCAACAACTGCTAGAATAATTCAAGTAGTTGGCAAATTCCTATAATGATTCAAGGCTCACGTCCCAAATTTAGATACAAATTTCAATCTCAACTGCAAGTGTATTAGTGAAACTTATCTATCTGTATGTAAACAAGTGCTCTGACAAAGAGATAAAATTTGGTGACCTTTTTGCATGCATGTCCTAGCAGTATTTATACTTTGGAAAATGTAACAAAAGTTAACGCACTAATTATTTATATTGTATGACATGCATGCTTTGACAGTTGAATCGAAAATTCCCTTGTGGTGTCGTAAAAATATTCTATCCCCGCTTTACAACGACTTAGATACATGTATGTACATATACACTTGAAATGATTATGCAGTATACATACTTATTACAAATCCATAAACACTTAAAAACACATTAACGTATCGGGAATCTTCGCTTCGAAAAATATGAGCTACTTGACAAAAGCTGACTTTATTTGTCTTACAATAAACTCATAATGTTAATAATATCTACCCACAACGAACAATAAGATTCTTTCTTTCATGGAAGTTATTTGATGTTTGCTACAGAAAATATTCTTTCAGAGAATATATGTCTTAAACAACATAACATAACATAAGGCCCACAGGGGCGCATTTTATTCTTGCACTTGAGATTACTCATCATGCCATACACAATTTTTCTAACTTGTGAGGTTACAACCGAGAAGCTTATACCGGCTCTCGTCGGTTTATAGAGGGTTGGGAATCATATGTACAGGGTGTCGTACAAATTTCTTCCGCTAAAGCACGTAGGCACAGAGCTTGACTAGTGGGACAAACACCCCTCAGTCCATTCCTCCCATTAAGGGAGTATATCACTAGTCTTTGCTCCAGCCGAGGAAATGTAGAGTAGAAGGAATTGGGAGGGAGAGGTTTTTAGGGGCGAAGCGAAGCGAGAGTCCCTATTGCGAAGGTCTGCCTGTCTGCCTGTCTGCCTGTCTGTAGAGGCTTTCTTGTTCGCACGATATCTGCAGAACCATTGCTACTACACATTACAAAATTTTTACCGGGAAAGATCATGCAAATAGGAAGAACTCTATTGTTTTTGAAGGACATCGTGTCATCCGTTTGACCCCAGAAAAATAAATGAGGTCAGGTATAAACTCATGGTAAAACATATGTGTGCACATTGGGGAGTACAGCTAGCGCCATCTATTGAAGGATTGTTGCAACATTGAAGTGACTGCTGTAACGACCACTAGAGGTCGGGAGTATACTTGTACATGGTGTTTTAAAATCGAATATGAAACGTAGTAATACATTGAAGGAAACATGTATATACAATTTAATGCGCAATTATATACTTAAGCGTTTTAACGCGCACATTATTACAAACGAATGCACAATCGTTTCAAGTCAAAATGCTCAACATGTGGAAACGGTTCGATTGAACACGCAATTACATGAACATAATCTAGTGACGATTTTATTTAACATTCATTTCTTTCTCGTCAAATGGTGCCTTGCTAATTTTGTTTGTTGCATGTAGTTTTAACTGCTTAAGCAAATTTTAGTCTTACTTTCACAGTGGTGAGGATTATCGTCGGTTTTACATGTCAAGGTGTTATGTGGTTATTTTGTTGGGAAATATTAAACATTGATTTATTTTAGTGTTTTCCCGTATATTATGTAGACTGGTGAACCACAAAACGGTAACATATCAAATTTTTATAAACTAATTGTGGTAAAAGGCTGTACACATTTACATTATATACCTGGCGCCTTTATTTCAAAATATCAGTATTTGAAATCAAGGAGCTAAATTTAATGGAATGAAGGGTATATAACGGGCTTTTGTACGGCATTTGTAACTCAAATGTTTTGGAATGTAATTTAATTGGCTATGGGGTATAAATGTTTATTTGCATGCATGTCAGTTTAAAGTGTTATTTTTGATTTTTTTCTTTTGCCTCAGTTAACATCTTTGTCCAGTACTTATAAACGTGACCTGTACGGGGGGAAATTAAATACACGTTTCCTTGTACACACCACATTACTGTTAATAACCCTTGTTGCAACTTCGCCGGCGCTTTTCCCCTGGTGACTTAGCACGTAGTGCTGATCACAGATGATTTTTTGGGTTAATTGAAGGATATTAACGGACGCTCCTTAGACTGGAATGTCTAGCGAGCAATGCAGATTGGCAGCTTCTCCTGGTTCCTCTCCGTCTAAAGGATATCCACTGCTAGTTCCCCTTGTGCATCCAGGCCATGGTTCCAGTCTTCAGAGTGCAAGCCCCTTTCACGCCCTTCTCCTCACCCCACCCAAAGCTATAGTAGAAGATAGAAAGAGCAGTGGAAATTATTAAAGTATCAGAGCTTTACTGGAATCGAAACCGACTCCAGCGGCAACGAACGGGACGCTCTGACAACTCAGCCACCACTGCCTGGCTGTCTTAAACAAACTCACGTTACTGATTAGGCACTTTTAGTTGCCAATTTATTTGAAAAAGTTGAAATGGCTTACAATTAATTTAACATTTTCGACCTTAAAAATTTCGAAATATATTTTTGTGCATGTAGATTTATAGTAACCTCTTTGAGAAAACCATGCAAACATTAGCACATTTATTGCCGCTGATTGTTAAAACGTTAGGCTGGTTTCCCAAAAAGGACGGAGAAAAACAATTTAAAGTGTGAATGCTGAGATTGATTAGACGAGGACTTTTAAAGAACCCATGAAAAGAAAAAAAATGTGTATGAAAGTCCTATTTGAGGAGCCAAAGGTAGAAAGATATTGACTATTGACTAAGCGAAATTTAAAATCTTCTGGAATCTTCTTTTTCATGGACGGTTCCGCAGTCATAAAAGCATTTCATATATGTATTGCGATATCCGGACCTAACATGTGAGGCAAGATGGAAGCAAAGCTGAAATGTTTAGATGTATTTATTTGAGCTATTTGAAATAATTACTAACATTTCCTCCCATTTTAGGTTCTCACTCCCATCTGGAATATTTTTAACACAAGAACATCCAAGAAAAGCAGCGAAAGTTTTAAATTCTGTCTTGCCCACAAATTTTTAACTTTTTGCTCCTGAAGCTACGATATTTAAGTACCTAACGATTTTTTAATCAATAATTTGGTCAGGAACAACCGTTAAATATCACGACTTTGCAATACTTTTATACCGACTGTGACACGAATTCTGAACCAAAGTCACTGATATAAATTTCGTTAAAACTGCAAAGGAATTTGCTTGAAAATTGAGTAATTTCATGTTTTGCGCCATCGACCAGTACATAAGAAAGGGGTAAAAAAATAATATAAAACCTATAGTATTATTATTGGTTCGCATTTATAAACTGAACTTACTGAGGTTTTTACTAACATGCATAAGTACAGTTTTAATTTGTTCATTCATTCATCATTTAAATACATTCATTTAATATTCCGTATTTCTGCTAAATAATTTGATGGAATTAACGTTTTAAACGCGAATCGGGAACAAATACATGCAAGTTTACTGAATTCCCTTTTTATTCATGTAAAATATAACACAGCCTACAAACTAATGAGTTAGGGTGTGTCAGGCAACAGCAAGATACTTATTTGATTTGTCGATGAAAACATCGTGATTATAGGGAAGGCAATCTGCTAAGTTGGACGAATTTTTGCAAAATCAGGTGGACGCAGTGGACATGGTCGGAGGTAATTTATTAAAAAATATCTGTTTAAAATATTTTAAAAATAAAAAAGCCATGTAAATTCCGAATTTCAAAGCTGGTTATGGGGAGAGTTCTATGATTTAGACCGAAGGCGTTTGAAGTAACGTCAATTATTTTTTACTTCAACAAGCAAACAGAATTGAATGCTCTAATAGGGAGGAAAATTCAAGTTGCGGTAATTCAAGGATGTAGGTGTAGATGCAGATATTATGATAGGTAAACGTATTTATTCCCGATTACAGAAAAAAAATATTTTCTAACAAAAAAAACATAAGTAATTATTTAAAGTGAGAAGTTTATGTCCAACCTACTTATAAATTTGAAGTTCACAATAAACAAGCTCGAAGAAAAATAATTGCTCTTCAAATTATTTGAACGTTTACATTTTCAAGCTATTTTTAGTAATTGTAAGAAATTTTGTTTTAATTTTGACAGTTGACATCTTTGTAAGGTCTTAGATTTAATTTATTAATATAAAAACAACATTGCAGATGAGGAGGACTCGATACAATGTGGACGAGTTTTTTATCCCTACCCAGTACCAACTAGACAATTTGGACAAATTTTATCTGAGTTAATCACCCTTAATGCTAAGCAATCCGGTCCTTTGGATCCAAGGATTAGTAAGTTAAATCTCCTTAATTCTCCAATTAAATTAATTCATTAAAACATTTTAAAATATGAAACAAATTCTTAATTCTCATTGGATCATAATAATTCCTTGAATAACATTCAAGGAAACGAGGAAGACTAAGTCAACGAAACTTACAAGAAAGGACTGTAATCAAATTGATTCAAAAATAAACTAAGCAAATAAACTATTGTGAGTGTCAGGCGTCAATTTTAATAAGACACAACCAGTTCTGCACAGATAGGGATGATAACTTATATTATTTGAATATCTAATTCTTATTAATTTTAAATTTGTTTCATCCCACGTCCACCAAACCTCAAGTAAGTAGAAATTGGAGTGAAGTAAGAAATATTTTTGGAAATACTGAAAATCCGATACTAATTTGTAGCAAATATCAAGTGTTTTTCAACAAGCAACTCAAGATATCTGGTTACTTTACTCACTGGCACTTGACAGAAAAAATGTGGAAACTGTAATATCACCTACAGAGGTATAAAATTAAAGCAAGAAACCCCGAGTTTCATAATTTCAAGACATCTAAAATTGCAATCTCACAACCGAAAGCCAATTGAGCAAAGCGCTAACATGTAGTTCTCAACATCTGTAAAAATTAGTAGCTAAAAAAAGCTAAAACAGAATTTGCTTTTGCGCCCTCAAAAGTTAAAAACATGTTTTCTGGTTGGGTTTGTCATAGGAGTCAATATTCTGTTACTGAAAATGATAAAAACGCTTGAAACTATGAAAAGCAACGCTACGATATGTGTATAGTTTATAGTCACCATAAAACAGCCGAGTAGTTTAGTTAGGAGTTTCTAGTAGGGATGCCAATGGTCTGGTCCAGACCATTTGTAATTGTCCGTTATTGATCTGGTTCGGTCTGGTCCGGTCTGATTTAACACTTGGACCACACCAAATACAATTTTTCCAGCTTCAGGACCAGACCAGACCTGACCACAGGACCGTGGTCTCAAACGTGCGCAAAATAAAAATTTATGAGTTAACGAAATCACATGGAAAAAATTAAAACGACATTTCTGGGGGAAAAAGAAGAATTTGACGGGATAAAATGTTATTATTTAATTGCTCTCAAAGGTTTTCTGGACCATGGTCCGGAGCACGGTCTTTGGTCTGGTCCGAACGACTGGATCAGACCAGTTGCATAAAATCTGGATCGGAACAGACCATTGGCATCACTAGTTTCTAGAATGCGTGTTGCAGAAGTGCAAACAACCGAGGTGCAAGTGCGGGTTCAAGTAAAATCCATGCCCAGACCCTAACTTGAACTTCATCCTTATTTCAAGTCAATTCTGTGGGCTTGCACTTGGACCAGAACCGACTTGAAGTTCCAAGTTCGGATCCAGCAAATACTTGAACTTGACCCGATTCAACCAAGTAGAAACGCTCATGATCCCGAACTTGCTCCGAATTTGACCTGACTTAATACTTGTCAAGTACTGCTTGAACTTGAAGGCAGCTCCGATTTCATAGCCTGTTGTTTAGCTATATTAGTTGTTCAATATCAGTTATATATCCCGACCGGCACTTTCAGTTTGAGGGAATTATTGTGACTTGCATAGATTGCAGCATATTATTATGCAGACACGTCTAATTAGCTGAATAATATTAAGTTTAAGATTTTAATAATTTAATAGACGAATATACATACATTATAATTTTTTTATCGCTTAGATTGCAAGAATTTATGAAATTTAGTTTTTGTTAATTTTTATATTTATTGTACAAAAAGTTAAAAATGTTGTTGTTAACAGACTTCAGGAAAACTATATTTAAGGGCTGATCCCTTAACGATCCCAGTACCAAATTTTTATACTAAGGTCCTAGCTACTAAAGGCACCCTCATGAAAAATTTCATGTATTTCCAAGGGGTGGAACACACTTTTCTAGCTTGCAATGCTAAATGAACGGAGGCTTGGATTTTGTTTTAGGAATTTGGTGTCTAGTTTTGCTTATTTTTGCAAGTGAATGCCAAACCTTAAGGGCTATGCAATTGTAAAAACTCATGGAGATTCGCCTTGCATTCCCATTGACTTTAAGCCTTTGACATTGCAAGTACGACCATTGGTTCACGAGTTATCTGAGAAAGTAACTTTGTAAGGTATGGGTAAAAGCATACTTGTAGGTTGCTTTTTTTAGGGGACAAACCTGGGCACGTACACAGACCTGGGCACATCTCCTTTAAAAGCAACTTCTTAAAAACAAGAATATCTTCCCCTTTTGTAATTCAGCAACATCATGTTTAACGCAAAAACCTTTAAGCATAAAAAATGACACCATTTAATCATTTTCCAGAATTTTTTACATATTTTCTAGAAACTTGAATTTATTGTTTTCTACAATTTTTAAGTTTCTAGAATTCTTTAAATATTTTCTAATTTTTAAAAATATTTTCCAGAACTTATGAAATGCTACAGGATACTGGACATTTTGATATTTTCGATTTTTGAAGAACTTTTAAATAATTTTCAGTTTGTTTTAAATAGTTTGGAATATTTGACACAATTTAGAAATTCGAAAATAATTTTATAAATATTGTATTAAAATAATTGGCATGACTAGCGTTTTCTTTTTTATAACATAATTTTCAGAAGTTTTGGAGTATAAAACATGGATTGAAATAAAGAGTTGATCCTACTCGTGCTGCGTTAGGAGAGGCTTGCCAGGATTTAATCCGCAATGAGATGCGAGGTGAGAAGGCTATTAAGGACGTCTGGCAATGAGTTATATTTTTCCATTCATAAATCTAATACCACCTCATAAACTACCCGTAATATGACATTGTAATATATGTAATTATTCATATTGTATTGAATGTGTAAATATGCTACCTAATATTTCGTTTTATGTTCCTCCAAAACATATACCGTCGCACAGAGACATGACCAAATATCATAAATTGAAAAAACCAATCGTAATTTTCGTGTTAATAATTTACCTTTTATTTACCTTGTTGTGGGTAAATCTTGCCTCACTATTTCCAGGCCCGTGCCTAAACTTTTCGACTTGCTGATGTCGTGTGTGAATTCCATTGAAAGCCCTTGAAACTATGGTTACCAAATCGTCCAATTTTTTGATAGATTTTAAAAATTGAGCAATGTTCCAGAATCATTCAAAAATTTCCTTTTTTATAAAAATTATTCTGTCTTAAAACTTAAATCTTAGTCTTAAACTCTTAAACTTCTGTCTTCCAGACAGTTGTTGATGTTGTACTGCAGTGTTGTTTACTCCTTCGTTCTTTGAGTCCTACTCCTCGTTGAGTCCAGTCTGCCTCTGAATCAGTCAGTCCACTCAGTCCTGAGCACTCATACAGTCAGTCCTAGTCAGCCTCAGTCTAAGTAAGAGTCCTACGAATGAGTCCTAGTCAGTCCAAGGTATCCTTGAAATGGCGCGAAGTTTAAAAATTTGCGAGACGAAACATGAAAATAATTAATTCTCACAGAGCCCCGAAGTTTCCCTTAAGGTTCCAATGCAGTACTTAAGTACCCTGAAAAAATTAAGATTGCCTGTTTTTATGAAACTATTTCCATGTAGCCTGCTTTGCTTGTAAGTAAGGGGAAATCAATAATTAATTAATAGTCTATTTTAAGATTTATTTAGTACAATTAACAAAAGTACAAAGATGCATTTCCTTCCTACAAGGATCCTACAAATAGGCATATTTATAGGATAGGAACTGACTTTGCAAGAATTTATATGTAGGAAAAGGAAGGCATGAAAAATCTAATAATTAAAAGTAGGGATAGGAAAGGAAGCCTCGTTCCGAGCAAAAGTACAAATAGGAAGGGAAAGAGTTAGCTGGCAAAGCACAAAGTATGTACATAGGTTTCTTTAATACACAACAGGCATTCCTATGCCTATCCTATAAAGAAACGGAATTGCTTACTTATATCTTCATTAAAAAGTCAATGTAGGTGTCGGGGTACCTTTTTTCATTTGTCTGTAAATTTCGCTTCAGTTACGTTTACGGATACAGGTATATACATATAGGATTGAGGCCTTTCCTATTACCTACATATGTATGTATATAGGAAATAGGAATATATAGGAAGGCCGAGTTGTCCAGGATTTTAAAATATATGCATATAGGTAGGGTTCGAGGCTGGCATTTGGACTAGATATAGGATATGTAGGAAAATATTTTGACATTATTTAAAGGAAGGATATATGTACTGTGATTCAATTATGCATCTTTGCAAAAGTACTTAACACTAACGCTCACCCTCACACAATGTATTCTGGGTCTTTGTAGGAATTTAGTAGGCATGCTCTTGTCATTGCTCCTTCTAAATTATTAGTAATACTAAAATTCAAAGGAACAAAGGATCTGAGAAAGGAGTGCAGCAATTAGCTAAGATAGGCAAAATGGTTCAGTTACATTTTCGATTAAAACCAAAGTGGTCAACATGTCTTTTTCTTAAAGGAAAAGTGGTTAAAGATACATCCCTCTGTAATTGCAAAATGGGACACATTCTGTTTTGACTAAAAGTAGAATGGTCAAGTACACGTATCTTAACCATTGTATTTTCATAATTCAATCTGGACATTACAGAGGGCTGCATCTGGACCACTTTGCCTTCAAGAAAAAAAGAATTTTTAACAGAAAATACATCTGTAGACTATGTTGCCTCTTCACCAACGACGTATACTTAAATACGTACTTGATTTCTTGAATTGCGCTAAATAATAGCTCGTATATTCAGAAGTGTGTACTTACACATGAATTTTTGGCGTCTCAAAGCAATGCTATGGTGCCGGTGGCTTCCACTTTATCAGAAACTAGCACATTAAGTGGTTACAAGTTACAAGTCAAAAACCAGAATTAAAAACTGAACAAAGAGAGCACCACGAGGACTTAAAAGTAGTCTTATTTAACGATGCGGTTTCAAACACGAAACAAACGTGAATCCTCACTTTGAAGAGATGGCAAATCATGCAGTCAGGAAGTTATTGCTGCATGTGAAATATGTCATAGTGCATTCGTTAACTGCAACGAGGCGCTTGGAAGACCTAATCCAAGTCGAACTTCATTAATTACATGTAGTTTTATAAGTCTCAGTCAGTCCTCCAGGATGTTCGGTTCAGTCCTAGTCAGTCTCCTTAACTTTGCCATTTAATGAGTCTCAGTCTCAGTCAGTCCTAGTCAGTCTCAGTCTCCTTAACTTTGCCATTTAATCAGTCTCAGTCTCAGTCAGTCCTATGTCAGTCCTATGTCCTATGCAGTCCTTCCTCTGAGTGAGTCCAGGAGTATACTTCCTTGTTGTACTGATTCCTAATTAGGCATATAGCATGGGTTTACCCAGAATTCATCGTAGCAAAAAATATATTGTGTGAGTGCCGAGGGTGAGCGCGTGACTAATGTGAAAAGAAAAGGGAATTCTAAGAGTAAGTCAACTCGAACTAATTAACAATGCCTCGCAGTAGACGTCGGAACTTAATAATTAAAATGACGTATGGAGTAGAATTAGTACAGCACTGGAATGATGAGAAAAAACACTTGTATATTAAAGCATTTCCCCAGAACAGCTGGGGAAGAACACATGGGAATGCGTTAGAGCTTCTACCGGGGACGGGGACGTCCCGTCGGGACACAGGACAGACCGGGACTGGACGTCCACGGGGAAAACAATTGTCCCCATGTCGTATTCGTGACGGGACGGGGAGAAAAAAAATTGTCCCCATTGTATCCGTGACGGGACGGGGACAAAGAATTGTCCCCATTGTATTCGGGACGGGACGGGGACCAAATAAATTGTCCCCATTGTATTCGGAACGGAACATACTTTTTGGTCGTGTGTATAACGGGACGGGACTACCAACACGTTGAAATATAACCGTAGTTTAATCTGCCTTAAGGAGGAATCTTAGAACTAGAATTCTATAAACGAGTCTATGTTTTTGGTACAAATATTTTTTGTACGAAGTTTTCCTCATTTTCCGATTTTTGGTAAGAGAATGTCGACAAATGTTTTTAGCAATTATCGGGACGGGACAAAAATTTTGTTCGCATGCCCCAATTTTCGGGGCCGGGGATAACGTTTTTTAAAACTTTTAAAGGGGACGGGACGGGGACAAGGTTTCTGTCCCCATGTCCCGACTTTCGTGACGGGTAAGGGGACAACAATTTTTTAAGTTTTTGGGAACGGGAACGTGTCCCGATTGTCGGGACGGGACTGGGGACAAAGTTTTAGAAAACAAAACCTGGACGGGACGGGGACGGACACGAGTTTGGTCCAAAACAGAAGCTCTGGAATGCGTCAGAAGGAAATATTCAGCTGTGTCACAATGTAGCTAATGTATTGTAATAAAATGTAGCTACAGGGAAGTTGATTGGAATGTACATATATGGACTAATTCTGCAGCCAGAATTCACCGAGTCAAAAAATTAACTGTGTGAATTCTGAGGCTTACTGAAAAGACGACTTTCATAGGAATTTGCCTCCAATAATTAACAATAACTGGAAGTGACGTCCGAACTTTATAATTAAAATTAAGTACTAACAATGAATATAATTAGCACTGGAATGATGATAAAGAACTTGTTGATTTTAAAACTCTCAACAACGTTGTGAATGAAAACACTACCCTAGTTTGGGTTTTGACATCGATTTTCTGCTAAATTCCCACAGTAGTTTCACATGGGGAAATGAATAAATATTCAGTTGAGTGTGTCTTTAATATAGAAGGAGAAATAATTTCAAGAGAAAATTCTGTTAGAGACATTAGCATAACTTCAGAATAGTTTTAACCGGTGACTTGAGTTGCAATGTCGTAATTGCTCAAACCAGAGATGCGCAGCCTTCGAAGGCTAGCCTTCCAAGAAGGCTTCATTGAAGGCGGAAAGGTAACTTTCTTACCGTTGCAGAAGGAATGGAAGGATGGGGATACTTTTTTGTGAAGGCTGAAGGAAGCCTTCACAAAAACTTGCAATGAAGGATTGTGAAGGAAGGCTTCCTAAATATTAGCCCTCTAAGGCTGTGAAGCCTTCCAGGTACACGAAATATCTATAACGTGAAAGCATAGCATATGCAATGACGTTTTGCTGCTAGCGCCACAATGCAGCCAATTCGGGAACTCACAACTGACAATGTGTGCCCACTCTCTTCACTGCACTGAATCCTGCTGGTGCAAAACGTTTTTAAGCGGGTTGTAGTTGTAAAATTGAAGGAAGGCAATTTTTAGAAGAAGGCTGAAGGCAAAAATGAGTGTATATATTTTGGAAGGAAGGGTGAAGGAAGGCAGATTTTTTAGAGGGCTTCATTCTAAGACATGCTGAAGGGGAAATTGTTACTGTATTTGCGCCTTCGAAGGCTTGAAGGAAGGCTATTTCCTTTGCGTATCTCTGGCTCAAACTATATATTAAATTCAAAGGGGAATGCGCATCTGTACAGTACAACTTACACAGATAAATTTGAAATATTGTTTTGAAATTAAAAAGTCGTCCTATGAAAAATTGTAAAAATATGGAATCCCATTTTCACTCAACCCAAAATAATTTCTCCTTTTACGAATTTTACTTCCGAAGCGAAATATAAAATCATATGCAACGGACAATACCAAAATGTTAAATGATATCATTAGTCTTTGTATTCAAAGACCCTTTAAAAAGTTTGAAATACAAATTTAAAGAGTAAAAACAGAATAAAGTCATTTTCATCCATTACCTTTATGCACTCGGTTTTCAGTTTGAAAATTTCTGGCCAACCGTAGTGAGTGTGGTTTATCCGAAGCAAATAATAATGGATCGTCTAAAAATTGCATTACGTATCAACGCAAATTTCAAAAGAGATAGATATCCGCAGATAAACGAATTTTAAAAAGCATGATTGGACCACTCAAACAATTTATATCTGCTGCATTCACCGTCAATACATTAGTTCGGTGATTTCGAAAAACGTTTATGCTTTTTTCAGTTCATGCAGTTTTTGTACTAAACCTAGAACCGAACCTCACGCAACATGTTTTCAAATATTTATGTTTTGACCAGAAATTCAGACACATTTTGGTATTCAGCTGCTAATATCCTAGTTGCCTGTTGTTATAGGCTTCGATTCGTTAAAGCTTTCCTGTGAGTTAATTTTTGAGAATATCTGATGTGCGAACCAAAAGAACTATTAATTCTTAAATCGTTTATATTAAATATTTTTCCAATCAAATATTCCTGTTGTTTCTTCTGTCATTACAATGCGTTATAAGCTAACAGTATATTATATTTAAAAAAACGCGGATACGCTTCAGTTTTATTGGTCAAAATTCGGATCGGATAGGATACGGATAGAATGAGGGACAGGGTTGGAAAAAAACCGGATTTTATCAATAAAGGCCAAGCCAGTGGCAAGAAATGGCAACAACCGGTTTTTATTGGACAGTGGATTTATTTGGATAGTATTAATTATGGCCATTTCAAACCAACATATGCAACAGGTCCAGACCGGTTAGAACCGGATTTTAACCAATAACGACCAGACCATTTCTTGCCAGTTGGCAACCCTGTGTTCATACATGCGTAATATTAGCCAAGCCAATGGTACGTTTTGGTTAAAACCGGTTTTTATTGGACAGTGGATTTATTTGGATAATATTAATTATGACCATTTTGTACCAACGTGTACAATAGGTCCAAGCCGTTTAGATCCGGATTTTAACCAATAATGACCAGGCCAATTCTTGCCACTTGCCAACCCTGATGAGGGAATCATACTATCCGCTCAGAACCTTAATACTAATTACTTGACCTTGTCAGTGGCGTATATTGTTCAACAATTGTGATTGTGTATTAAAACCTGATCATTATCAGTTACATTTTCTCATCATTACAAAAATTAAAGAAAATAGTAGTATAATATACACTGGTAAAAGTGGTGTATTTATTAATTTCTTTGTTCGGGAATTGAATGACAGGAACCCACATGTGAGAACACAACCCATCTGAATTTTTAATACTGAATCACGAGAAAATGGGAGATTATCGCGTGGTTTTCTAGCATTTTCACTCCCTGAGAATGCGAAGATTACCAAACCTATTTTTATTTATCTCATAAATGTTGGTGTTGTCCCGGCAATGTTTTTTTTTCATTTTCCTGTTTTTTACATTTTTTCCAGTTTGAACTTAAAAGTTACTTTTTGCAAAAAATACAACAGAATTAAAACCTTCAGTCTGGGATTTTGGAAATAGCAATCATAACATCGATATAATTTTCATTGCAAATCTCCAAACAAATTAAAAACCCGCATATACTAATAAAAGACCAAAGTTTAATCCACCTGCATAAAATAAACAAAAATTCACACTCACTGTGTATCAATTACCCTGACCCCAATGGAGCCCAAAAAAGGATCAAAACAAACTGTGCTGCCAACCAAGTCAAGTTATTCTAAACAACTTCAAAAATTGTCTTAATGTACCCGCCCTTGCACTTGATAAATCAAGTAACTCAAGGGACTTGAGTATTCAAGTACACAATTTTCAAATTTATTTTATAGAACTGAATGTTTCACTCCGAAAATTATTTATAGCGGGATTGCAAGGATATGCCACGGAATATACTATGTTTAGATGGCTATTAAGTGACAAATGCTCAAGTTATATTCAAGTACTTCCGTTTAACAAAAATTCAAGTTAAAATTATTATTTCACATAAACTTGATATTCAAATTTTAAGTTACACAATTGCCTGCACTTGACTTGAACTTAATATGCACTTGAACTGTTCAAGTTATACTTAAACGCAGCTCTGCTGCCAACCCCGTTTAGATAATATTTTTAAAATTATTATTAATAGAACATTTAACACACATTTCACAATTTATAGTTATCTTATGGACTTCTCTACCTTTACTCCATTTTCCTTCAAAATTACAACTACATAACTATCTTTACTATAGTTAGTTTAATTTTTAGACAACTGTAAACAGTACCAATATTTACAATTATTGTTAAACAATTAAGCTAACTGCCATTAACATTTGCATACATATGCATCTCCTCAAATTGTCATACACCCTACACTGTACAGTCAACTCTCGTTATAAGGGAATCTCTGGGGACTGGGATATTTTTTCCCTTATAAAAACTTTCCCTTATATGCATATACGGGACAAATTTTCTTATAATGTATGCTAGAAAATATATAGTTCTATTTTTTAATCTTTTTTTAATTAAACAGCATCAACTTGACCTTTTCAATTCATAGTTTTATTCAGGACAAATTTGTAGAATAGAATGCCACTTAAATAACTGTGCGCCGGTTGCTGGATTACCACACTGCCTAATTGTTTTAAGATTTGAATATATCGTCATATGGTTTTCTAATTATTTTGCCTCGGATTTTCTAATGCTACATATTCACAGTTGAATTTGCCAAACTTAAAGCCTTAATCTAAATACCTACGATTTTGGGCTCATTATAAAATATAAATAATTATTACAAGTTGCAGAAATTACATATTGAATATCACGTCCTACGAACATTCAAAATTACGGAATCTGTGTGTATGGATTCCACTCCTCGTTTCATTCAAATCCGTATAATGGATTTGAATAAAACGAGGAACGGTGCTGGATATAAATCGCTAACAGCTATGATTGCATAACGTGAGCATAGATTGCGGTTACATGATTTAAGTCCATTAAAATCCCTTATAGGCACTATTTTTCATTCCATGGTACCCAATATATGTTCCACTATAGCGAGTTTTCCCTTATAGGAATGTCCCTTATAAGCACTTTTCTTAAGGATTGCATAAAGGGGAGATCTGGCGGGGAAGGACAAACTCGTCCCTTATAGAAACGTTTCCCTTATAAAGCCATCCCTTATAACGAGAGTTGACTGTAGTTCTATGTGAAAATAAAATAACACTTTACAAAATAAAATTACATCCACAAGTAAATAAATTCAAGTAGGAATTCAAAAAAACACAAAAACAATTTCACTTGTGATATTTTCCACTTGTCTTACTGTTACTAGTTGTAAGTTAAAATTGAAACAAAATAAAAAATGATATTTGATTTGGCTTCCATCACAACCAAAGAACATGTGAACGTCAACTGCTGTTGATGAAGCATGGAGAATTTGGCGGTTATAAACTATGTCTTGTACAAATGCCGAGGAGCGCAGAACCCTTGTCAAAGCAAGTACAGGATTTTTCTAAAAATGTCCTATGATACCCCAAACTGTTGGATTTTTCTGAAAATGTCCTATTGCACCCCAAACTGTTGGATTTTTCTGAAAATGTCCTATTGCACCCCAAACTGTTGGATTTTTCTGAAAATGTCCTATTGCACCCCAAACTGTTGGATTTTTCTGAAAATGTCCTATTGTACCCCAAACTGTTGGATTTTTCTGAAAATGTCCTATTGTACCCCAAACTGTTGGATTTTTCTGAAAATGTCCTATTGTACCCCAAACTGTTGGATTTTTCTGAAAATGTCCTATTGTACCCCAAACTGTTGGATTTTTCTGAAAATGTCCTATTGCACCCCAAACTGTTGGATTTTTCTGAAAATGTCCTATTGTACCCCAAACTGTTGGATTTTTCTGAAAATGTCCTATTGTACTCCAGCTTGCAGGATATGTGGCACCCAACTGATAGGATTTTTCTGAAAATATCCTATGGTATTCGCACTTGCAAGATTTGTGCTACCCAACTATAGGATTTTTCTAAAAACTTTCTATGATACCCTAACTAATAAGAATCACGTGCAATTTTCTGACGAGCTGAATGATTTCTATGAGATCCTATAGCGCTGATGGGATTTCTGGAACATTTTCTCACAGAACTTGCAGCCTATAGGAATCCCATGCAGGTTTGAGCGACTGGGTATCCAACAACAACTTGTCCTTGTTATCCAAGAAGCTCAAGCATGTGCATAGTGAACGATTTGTGAAGCTTTTTTAAAAGCATATCTTGAATATCTCCAGAACATTCTTTACGCATAACTGTTGCACTGATCCATACTGAGAATTTCCTAACCAATTTTCCTATGGTACAAACATGTTTCTGTCACTAATGATATTCTTAATTAAAAATTCAGTATAAAAGTAATATTTCCAACCGTATGACAATCAGTTAGACGGTCGTGTATTCCAGTTTGTTTGCACTACTGCCCAAGAGTAATTTTATATCAGAATAGAAATAATTTTTGCAAGAAAAAATTATACATCTTCATCATGCAGAACAACTGTGACTATGAGTCTGAGATCGTCATCAGCGGAATGGCCGGGCGGTTTCCCAAATCTGCTAACTTGGACGAATTTTGGCAAAATCTGGTAGACGGAACGGACATGGTTCAGGGTAATTTATAAAAACATTCGATTATAAATATTTTGTAAAAAAATAAGCAATGTAGAATATTAGAGCTTCAAAGTAAGTTTTATAGGGAGAACTCTGTAATTTAGATCCAAACTGTTTCAAGTAAAATCAAATAAATTCTATGCTTAAGAACCCGTTTAAGAAGTAAAATATTAGTATTAAAAGGAGGTAAATTACAGTAGCTCTCTGGTAATTTACAGAAAATAGGGAGTAATACCTAACTAGCAGATAATTTTTGGTTTTTTGCCAACGGGCTCAAGGAAATTCTGATCTATCTGCACTGGAAATCAGTTTAACGTTAATAATTTAAAAAATATATGTACTATTTGTAAGTAATTGTTTATATTTTGAACATTTCCGTTGCGATACGCCTGGAGTAAATGAAGTTTATTAAATACCTAAAAACATTCTAGAAGGAGCACAGTTTCGCTACAATGTGGAAGAGTTTGATGTACCTACACGCATGGCCATTTTGGATAATTTGGACAAATTTGACGCAGAGTTCTTTAGCGTCCATGCTAAGCAAGCCGGGGCTTTGGATTCCAGAATTAGTAAGTATATAATTATTAATATTCCAACAGTAATATTTTTCTAAGGGGTGATACTAAAATGATTTTAAGGGAATAAAATCAGCAAACTATAAAAGACTGCCGGCCTGGAATCAAATGGATTTAATAACAATTTAAGCAAATAAATTATTAATGAGCGTGTCAATACATCAAATATTAGACACCAGTAGCAATCTTCATTGTCTTTCAGTACTCGACTACCAAAATCTTACATTCAGTTTTACATTGCATGTTTAATTGGTTGGGACGCAGTCCGTGTTTTTCCTCTCTTCTAACAATAAGTTGAAAGAGTGGATAGTGTCTGCGTAGTTACATGATGGTAAGAATAAAATTATCGAGCGCTCTAGATGTGTCAACGACCATAGCACTGTGCAGCTAGATATTGAATAGACCTATTTACTGCCTTCCCTATTTATAGATGCCTCGCTGATCCAGCAATTGCTAGCTGTGCAGTTCTCGTCTTAACCTAATTTGCATAATCTATGGAGGCGGGAGAGCAACGTAACATAGAAGATTATATCTCATGACGAACTGAGGGCGCACTGTCTAGTTATGACGGAGACACACCTATCCCGAAAAAATCAGTAAATCCAGACTCTGAGTACACTAAGTTGGAACACTGCTGGAATACTACAGTGTTCTAGACATCACTAGGTCTAATTAGGAGGAATGATAAAATATTTGAAATTATCCGGATTTTCTTAATTGTAATTGAATTTTAAATTCAATTTGTAGTGGTAAATTGTAACTGCTCTTTGGTAATTCAAATACAAGGTAAATAGCCCAAATTCTTTAAAAATCATGGTAAAATGTTTTCCATAGGTCGAACCCTTGAAAAATCAGATTCTTTTATTTTCCTCCTGTTTTTCATACGCACTGTAATTGGAACAATGCACACATTTATTTCTGCCTTTTTTTCCAAATTTTACTGTAGAAAGTCATTATAACAAACCAACCTAATGGTTGGATTCCCAGCAATATCTATACAATCCAGTGGTCGACCAGTTTCTGCAGAAGTACAGATGAAGTCGGATTTCAAAAAGAGTACTCGAATTCACATTCACAAAGTCTCACATTTCTAAAAGCGGTTCCAAATGGTGAATCTCCAATTTTCCCATAATATTAGCGAATTTGATGAGTGTGGTGAAAATTATTCTTCCAGAGTATTATTTCTAACCGCTTATAGCGGAAAAAACATACGCATATATTACATAAATATGCATACCTAAAATATATCCATAAATATATCCCTACATAAATGTGAATACCAAAAATACACCCCTACATAAATATGTATACCAAAAATACAAACCTAAATAAATACGTATACCAAAAATACACCCCTAAATAAATGTGTATACCAAAAATACACCCCTAAATAAATGTGTATACCAAAAATACGCAACTACATAAATATGTATACCAAAAATACGCAACTACATAAATATGTATACCAAAAATACACCCCTACATAAATGTGTATACCAAAAATACGCCCCTACATAAATATGTTTACCAAAAATACACCCCTACATAAATGTGTATACCAAAAATACACAACTACATAAATACGTTTACCAAAAATACCCCCCTGCATAAATATGTTTACCAAAAATACACCCCTACATAAATATGTATACCAAAAATACACCCTACATAAATATGTATACCAAAAATACACCACTACATATATATGTATACCAAAAATATACCCCTACAAATATATGTATACCAAACATACACCCTACATAAATATGTATACCAAAAATATACCCCTACATATATATGTATACCAAAAATATACCCCTACAAATATATGTATACCAAACATACACCCCTACGTAAATATGTATACCAAAAATACGCCCCTACGTAAATATGTATACCAAAAATACACCCCTATATACATACATATCTAAAACATACCCCTACATACATATATATATAAAACATACCGCTACATAGATACATAAAACAAATCCCTACATACATACATAAAACAAACCCCTACATACATACCTAAACCATATTCCTATATTCATACCTAAAACATATTCCTATATTCATACCTAAAACATATTCCTATATTCATACCTAAAACATATTCCTATATTCATACCTGAAACATATTCCCATATTCATACCAAAAACATACCCCTATGTATAGGGTATGTCGATTGAAAATGTCCTGCAGAATTTACCCCCCCCCGTTGAAAATGGCCAAAATGCCTGCCCAAATCTCCTAATTTGGGCACGGGTGCAGATTTGGAAAATGCCCTGATTTTGTGCATTTTCACCGCACCAAAATTGAATCACTACTTTAGATTCAGAATGCCCATATGTGTAGAAACACAGCAAAGGACAAGTCACAGATTTGAATGTCAGGTTATTAGTCTGTTCGTTAATATTAACTACAGAACCGTTGACAGCAAAAATAATTTAATTCCAATGACATGGGGGGATATAGTCTATTTCTCCTATAAAAATCAATATCAATCATAACATGATTGATATGCACATTCAAAATATAATCGATCCTATTTCCTGGAAATATGGCTCGAGTAAAAACCAATGTGCATCCTCCACGCTGGTGCCCCAAATAATGTTTTTAGAAAGCGAAACTTTCTTTTGCACGAGTCTATTCCGTCCTTGTGTCCAACCGTCATTCAGTCCGTTTACAAAATCTTGTGGTAGCCATATTCTTACAACGGATTGACGTACGGATATGTCACCTTCGCCAAAACATTGGTCATAAATTCTACTTGTGCATTCTGATAACTTCGGCGATCTGGGGTCAACCACGTGACCTCCGTAAATTATTTTCTCGATACATTTTTCAAAAATATTTTGAATTTGCTATATCTGACCAACTGTTTGACTTACAGACATGCGACATTTACCAATAACAATCCAAATCTATTTCTCTACCTTACATTAAATATTTTAATACAAGTTTGACATTCCTGCACATGCAAACAAAGTTGGCCCAAATCAGTGCACTGCACGGTTTTTTTAACTTTAACTGAAACATTTACTGTATGGGCTAAAATTGAACACAAAACGTATCCCTGATACCCCATCAGCAATACAAATGCATGTATATGCGAATTTACAGGATGGAGGATGTTCATTTCACGTCGTTACATAAGCCAAAACCACAAAAATGAATCCTGGCCAAGACATTTCTAAATCTACTGCCAAATTCTACAAATTGTGCTGTTTTATTCCACGATTCGGCATAAAATGCCTATTTGTTCTCGAATGAAAATGCCCAAAATGTCGGGCAATTTCAATTCGACATATCCTTTACCCTTTATACATATCTAAAACATACTCTAATATACATACCAAAAACATACTCTAGTATACATACCAAAAACATACTCTAATATACATGCCAAAAACATACTCTAATATACACACCAAAACATACGCTTACCAAATATGCTCAGGTACAGCATGCACGTGCACAGATACTTAACACCGTGATGCCCGTATCTATTGTGTACAAGCATATTAATACTGTGTGAGAACATATATCCCTCGTCGCAACTAATTGTAAGAATATAAAGATTTGGTTAGTAATTACTTATTACAATGCATATATCATACATATCAATTTATATATTTACAGAATTGTTGTTGGAAACCACCTACGAGGCTATTGTCGACGCAGGGATTAACCCAGTAGAGATTCAAGGAAGCAGAACGGGTGTATTTGTCGGAGGAGCGGACAGTACTACTCAAGGAATTTTGAGCAGATCTACTAGCCCCGACAAAATAAACAAGTATGGCGCACTAGGCAACGTGAGTTCCATGTTTGCAAATCGTCTATCCTATGTTTTCAATTTACATGGTCCGAGCTACTCGGTTGATACTGCCTGCTCGTCCAGTTCCATTGCACTACATCAAGCCCTGCAAGCGATTCGCGCTGGTTCTTGTGACGCAGCAATCGTCGCAAGTAGTACTACCCACAATGACCCTATGTCCTCACAATGCTTTCATCAACTTAAGATGACATCCAATGATGGCAAATGTAAGGCCTTTGACGCTTCAGCAGATGGATATGTCCGAGCTGAAGCGGCTGTTGCACTTTATATTTGCAAACGACAAGTTGCAAGAAGAGTTTACAGCACTCTAGTACATTCGACTACCAACAACGATGGTTACAAAGAACAGGGTATCACATACCCCTCCCAGCATCTTCAGGAAAAAGTCATGCGACAACTCTACAAAGATACCGGAATCAGTCCACTAGAGGTTGATTATATTGAAGCGCACGGTACGGGTACTAAGGTTGGAGATCCACAAGAGCTGGCAGCAATAACAAATGTATTCTGTGATGGCCGCAAAGGTCCTTTACATATTGGTTCAGTAAAGAGCAACATGGGACACTCTGAACATGCGTCTGGTACGTGGTTCAAATTTCATCTGAAACTCTTAGTCGAAATCGCTTTTTTCAAAACGTCTATCCTTAAAACTTCTATCGTGAATATATTTATTTATAATAATAGCTATACGTATAATTGTATACCGTGTAAATTTCAAGACGTTCCATTATCCTGCAATTAAGTACGTTATTATGCAGCAACTATTTTGAATCTACCGAAGAATCATATTAAGTAAAATATTAATATTTTTAGGTTTATGCGGTATTGCTAAAGTACTGCTGGCACATTCCTTTGGTCAACTTCCTGCAAATCTCCATTACAATACACCCAATGAAGAAATTCCGAGTTTGCAAGACGGTCGCATCAACGTTATAGATAAACTGCAGCCATTTAATGCCAGATATGTTGCATTTAATTCCATGGGGTTCGGGGGGTCAAATGTTCATATACTTATGAAACTGGACCCACGAGAAGACACAAAAATCTGGATTCCAGCAACTCCTGTAATATTACTTGGATCCGGCCGAACGCAACAAGCCGTAGAGGTGTTTTTACAAAAAACATTAAAAAATCAGGAAAATCATTCCTTCGTGCGTCTGACGCACGAGATTTCCAAAGTTGATACACCACGGCACGGGTTTCGAGGTTATATTGTAATTAATTTCAATAAGGCCGAGATAAATGTAGAACAACGGGACACAGGGCGGAAAATTTGGTTTATTGTAACTGGTCTGGGGAGCCAATGGCCGGGAATGGCTCGTGATCTTATCAAATATGAAACATTTCGAAAATCTGTTGAAACATCAGCTCAATTTCTAAACAAAAATAAATTTGACTTAATGAACCTTCTGGAATGTGGAAATCCTACGAAATTCGACGATTTCAAAAACTCACTCGTATCAATAACAGTCATTCAAGTGGCACTTATTGATTTGTTAAGATCTATAGGAATTCAGCCCGATGGCATTATCGGCCACTCCACTGGAGAGGTAGCATCAGGTTACGCTGATGGCTCTTTAACGCAAGAACAAGCAATTTTGAGCTCATTGGCACGTGCTTGTGCTTTCCTGGAATCGAACTTAAAGCCCGGGTTAGTAGCTTCTGTTGGAATAACTTGGGAGCGTGCAGAGGAAATTTGTCCCCCAGGAATTTATCCAGCGATTCATAATGCCGAAGAAAACGTCACAGTTGCTGGACGTACAGATGATATAATAAAATTCACTAAGAAATTAGAGGGTGAAGGAGTTTTCGTGAAAGTGGTTCGATCAGCCGCCTTTGGGTTTCATTCTCCGTTGGTAAACGAATATGCTACCCTTGCAAAGGTACTTTTGGAAAAACTGATTCCTGTACCAAAAATAAGATCTAAAAAATGGTTAAGTACTTCGATCCCGGAATTACAATGGGGTACGGATTTAGCTAAATATTGTTCAGCAGACTACTACGTCAACAACGGAATCAGCCCAGTGTATTTTCATCCAACTATGAAGACCGTCCCGGAGCATGTAGTTGTCCTGGAAATTGGACCACATTGCTTTTTTCAGTCAATTTTAAAAAAGACACTGTCTAACAGTGCCGTAATACTTGGCCTGATTCACGTCAAATCACCAGACAATTGTGTCTACTTTCTGGAATCCATCGGAAAGTGCTTTATTGCAGGGATAAGTGTAGATGTTGCAGCTCTGTATGAACCTGTACAATTTCCAGTGGGAGTATCAACTCCCAATATCAGCTCCATCCTTCGTTGGGATCATACTGAGTCCTACGATGTTGTTCATCACACAATGGTAAATCTACACACACACTTAAGTTCGGGAAGAATTTTAAATTTTAAAATTAGAAAATATTCGGGGAATTGTCAAACTCTGGTAAACTAACATTCGTAGGCATACATTCTCTATGAAACAATTGATAATTTTTTCCCACTATTAAACGTAAATATTAAGGTAACTGGATCGGCCAGTTACAAAAATTGTCAGGATTAGTGATAGCGCGAACAGTAATATGTCAGTTATACAATAAGTCGCCCAAAATAAGAATAACCTTTATAACATAACTTTGTTTGTTTTTCAGGAAATATCGAGGCAGAAAGGTATCAAGTTTACATTTAACTTGAGCAACAAAGAAGATTCATTTTTGGAAGGCCATACAGTTGACGGAAAAAATTTGTTCCCTGCGACTGGCTATGTGTGGTTAGTTTGGAAGTGTTTCGCTCAACAGAATAGATGTCGATTCGAAAACTTTCCTGTAGTTTTGGAAAATATGCGCTTTGAGCGCATGACGCTACTAAACACATCCAAGGACACGGAACTTGTTGTGAACATTTTTACAGGCAGTGGGAAGTTCGAAATCACAGAGTCTGACAGTATAGTTTGTTCCGGACTCGTCCGAAATTTAGACAATACAACGGACGACGAAATGATTGATTACCAAATTTGCAAAGAGGTTGACATGACTGGACCTTGTCTTAACAAAGAAGATTTTTACAAAGAAATGCACCTTCGTGGTTACGGACATTCTGGTCTTTTCCAAGGAATTGAGCAGGCACATACTGGCGGAATATGGGCCAAAGTGAGATGGCATGGAGAATGGGTGAGTTTCATTGATGCAGTATTGCAAGCAACTTTACTTCGAAATGAAACTCGAGATCTGTATGTCCCACTTCGTATTCAAAAACTAACCATAAATCCCAACGAAATAATGGAGCACCTAGCACCATCTGATTCAATTATGGATGTAAAATCGTGGCAGGATCAGGGAACGATTACATGCGTAGGGATGGAATTCAGGGATTTGAGTTTCGCAAAACTGAGTAAAAAAACACTCGAACTGCAAAAGGCAACAGCCGAGCAGGTATTTTTACCTTATTGGAAAACCCCTCAAGTTCTTTCAGAAACCGCGGCTTTAGAATTCAGTGTGGAGGTTGCACTGGACAATCTAGCAGTCGGAAAGTTAATATTTACGGAAATTTTACGAGCACCATCAAATATGATTGGACAACGCGTGATTAATCAAGCCATGCTAAAATTTCAAATAATAGATTTCTGCTTAGTTAATAATTCCAATGAAGCTGTTGATGAAGAACATATTGCTACAGCTACGAGCAGGGTCGTCACAATGGATGATATTGACAAGGTCGAACAGAGTCTTCTATATATTGATGATTCAAAGATAATTCCAAACGTAATTAAGACATTACGTCACGATGGATTTATCCTGTATAAGGGTTACAGCGGTGAAGCGTTGTCTTACGCAGAATTAACTGTTATTTCCGAAAAAACATTCCAGGTAGAAGCAACAGAATGTTGTTATTACTTGCTTCGAAAATTAAACCCGTTGCCCCATTTGACATTAGCAATAATTAATGTTGACACCTCAGGGTACTCATGGGTTGAAAATGCCAAAACGTCACTTGACGCGTTAGCTGAAATAGATGTCATTTACTTTATTTCGAAGTGTTACAAATCTGGAATAAATGGACTTTTTAAATGCCTATCAAGAGAATATACCACCGGAAAACTTCGTTGTTTCCATTTAATAGAGCCAGTGGACCTGGATATACGTCAACCCTCTGGAAATTTAAAAAATCAACTGCAGAAAGATCTCGTTTTTAATATATTCAAAAATAATGCATGGGGTACTTTCTGTAATTTATCAATTTCAAAAGAGGAATTTTTGAAACAAAAATATTCATCAATAGCTTACGCTAACACACTGACGCTGGGCGATTTGTCAAGTTTAAGTTGGATTGAGAGCCCTCTGAAAATGATAACAAAAGATTTGATCGAGGTGTATTTTTCCTCTCTAAATTTCAAAGACGTTATGCTTGCAAGTGGAAAGATAGTACAAGATTCTGTAGCAAAATACGATAGACCAGACTGCATCATTGGCTTGGAGTTTTCAGGTGTATTTCAAAACAGACGCGTTTGTGGCATGGGATTGTCAGAATGCTTAGCTACCCGAATTGACCCAACAAATAAGACAATTTTCGATATCCCGGAAAGTTGGTCTTTTGAAGACGCCGCCACAGTACCATGTGTGTATATTACTGTGTACTTAGCATTAATTTTGCGCGGGAAAATGCAGCCAGGCGAGTCAGTTTTGATTCACGCTGGATCTGGTGGAGTGGGGCAAGCAGCGATACAAGTTGCCCTAAATATGAATTGTCGCGTATTTACTACTGTAAGTACTAAATCGAAACGTGAGTTTTTGAAAGCCAGATTTCCAGCTTTAACAGATGAGTGCTTTACAAATTCGCGAGAGGCTCGAAAGTTTGAGTGTCACATCAAGAAGTACACAAATGGGCGCGGAGTCGACTTAGTTCTTAATAGTTTGGCACAAGACAAGCTTCATGCGTCGATTCGTTGTCTAGCAACAAATGGAAGATTTTTGGAAATAGGAAAGTTCGATATTTTGAATGACACTAAAATTGGAATGAGTATACTGGCCAAGGGAATCAGTATTTTTGGAATCCTAGCTGATGAATTGATAAGCAATGCTAGCAAAAAAGACATGGATGAACTACAATATTATATTAGCGATGGCATGAAAACCGGCGCCATTACACCCTTGTCATATCACGTGTTTAATAGCGATCAATTGGAGAATGCGTTTCGATTCATGGCTCAAGGAAAGCACATTGGTAAAGTTTTGGTTCAGATCAAGCAAAACGACAATCAGCCGACAGTCGTTTTAGCGATTCCACGGACATATTTCAGATCCGAAAAATCCTGGATAATTGTTGGTGGACTGGGTGGAATGGGATTTGAGTTGGCCAATTGGATAGTTGAGCGAGGTGGCAAAAACGTGGTGCTGTCTACGAGGTCCGGAAAAACCTCCACTTACCATGACTATCATATCAATAGATGGAAGTCTCTTGGTGTGAACGTTTTACTTGAAAACTCTGACGTATCTCTGCATTCAGGAGCTACGATGCTACTAGAAAACGCTAAAACTTTAGGACCAATTGGAGGTATTTTCAACGTTGCTGTGGTTCTGAAAGACGCCCTTTTTGTTAGTCAGAGTCCAGCAGACTTCCAAGATGTCATTCAATGCAAAGCTGATGCTTCTTTGCATTTGGATAGTCTTTCGAGGACACTTGCTCCTGAGCTTGATTATTTCGTGGTATTTTCAAGTATCGTCGCAGCAAGAGGCAATCCTGGCCAGACTAGTTATGGATTTGCCAATTCTGTTATGGAACGCATCTGCGAAGAAAGATGGTCACAGAAACTTCCGGCGTTGGCGATTCAATGGGGTGCTGTTGGGGATGTCGGAGTATTCCATCGGACAATGAAAAACAAGAAAGTATACGGTCTGGCGCCGCAAAGTCTGAAATCGTGCTTGGACACACTAGATTTATTTTTGCAAGGTAATAAACCAGTTGTTTCGTCATTTATTCCCTATTATAAAAAACAAACTGCAACAACAGATTCCACCAAGAGCTTAGTTAGCATGGCTGCCAATATTTTGGGAATCAAAGATGTCAAAAGGGTAAATCCGAAAACTCCCTTGATGGAACTAGGTTTAGATTCATTAATGGTCGCTGAATTACAGCAAGTTGTACAAACTAGGGCAAATGTTCAGCTATCTCAAAAACAACTTTCAAAGCTAAGTTTTTACAAACTCCAGGAAATTGATTCACAGTCATATGTGAAGAACTCCGAGTTGGCTCTGGATACTGTAAACAGAGAACTAATACACAATAAAACCTTATCTTTAAGGCCCTTGCCAGAGAAACCAATATTAGAAATTAATTCTGTAAAAATGTCAAAGGATGCAATATTTGTTGTTCACCCAATTGACGGTACAATTGATACCTTAAGAGAACTTGTTAGCCAATTGGAAGTGAATGTGTACGGTATTGAATGTACCAAAGAAGCACCTTTAGAATCATTGGAGAAACTAGCGGGCTATTATTTGAATAAAATTCGAGAAATACAACCATGGGGTCCGTATAAGCTGTGTGGATACTCTTTTGGTGCCAATGTTGCGTTTGAAATGGCGTTGCAGTTGGAAAGCGAGAGTGAAACTGTGTCATTGCTAGTCATGCTGGATGGAAGCCCTCGCTGGAAACATTGGATTGATAATTATTCATCAAATACCGAAGACAAATTGATTTGGGTGGACTTGATTTTATCATCATATTTATCGCAATACTTACCAACTGTTTCTCCTCAGATATATCAAGAGCTGAAAGGAAGGAACACTGAAGAGAGCAAGATTAATTATGCGGCAGACACACTAAGTGATGCTAATCCGCATGTAGGGTTGGAAGCGATTAGAGATTGCGTGTGCGCGGTGAAGTCACGGGCATTGTGTGGAATGAACTATAATCCAGTGGTTAAAGTTAAAGCTAAAACTGTTCTTTTGAAGGCCTTGGATTCAAACGTCGGTGATTTAGCTAGTTCTGATTATAATCTTGGGGAGATCTGCGAGAACGCAGTCGAAGTGTTTGAGATTCCAGGGAACCATTACTGCTTTCACGAGAGGTTCCAGGAGCTGGGAATAGCAGAAATGTTAAACAAGATCATTACGTAGTCTGTCAAAGGGGTTCAGAGCTTTGCTGAGTGCATGACACTATCAAATTGATTCAGTTCAACAACCATACTCACGTTAAACCTGTGTTGTCAGATAAAATTTGTATTGTCATTTTTTTATTTAATGATATTAATTGTGCACTTTGAAATTGCGTAATTGTGGAATTTTCTTACTATTGGTGTGTTCGATCAATGTAACCGAAATTAAAATATGAATATGACTTCAAATGAGTTTATTTCTTATTAATACGCATTTCCTCGCTAAAAATATATATAATGCTTTTCATATTTCTCCCACTGGGCACTTTACAGGTTTTGCAATAATTCTAATGATTGTTATCTATAATCCTGACTTTGTGATGCAAATTTAGAGCTAATCTTTGTATGCTTGTTTTAGTTGAAAATTTAATCTGAAGTTTGTTGTTCAATTTAGATGGCTTATCAAGTAGATTGCCACAATTGCTCACATAACGGAAGTACGCCAAGATGTCCCCAGAATTCATACATGTCTGTTTCATATTTTCTGAAACCTCTTGCATTTACATACATTGTTAATGTTTGCGATCATGCGCTCGCTGATTAAACACACAAACTGCTGTAAAATAGTTGATATATAGAAATATTTTGTTGTACAGTTATAAAAAGATAGAAATTTATTTATTTCACTGACACTTCAACAGTGCTTGCCTAAAGACACAGTATATTCAGTTCTAATATTGTAACTACAATTAATTCACATTTTATAGCATTAACTTTATATATTTATATTATACAAGTGATTATGAGATATCTTATAAGATCCTCTAATAACACATTATTGTTTCTTCCAAAAATTCCTTCCTTATACCAAATCTATTCCGAAAATCTTTAAAATGTTTAGTTATCGTACCACGAGCCCCAATCATCAATCCAATGACTTCAATTGTTTTCAAACCATATTTTTGTTGAAAATATGGAATACAGGGTTCATATATAGATTTTTTCTCTTGATCAACATCTTTAGGCTGGTGATGGCCCTGTTCCCATCTTATTGTTGGATCTATAATTAAACCTGTCTTATTCCTCTTATCAATGCAAAAGATGTCAACTCTTCTGGTTGATCCATTTGTTTCCAAACAATGAACCTCTTCTTTTTTTTGAACAACAAAACAAACGCAACTAATAATCTTTTAAAAAGTATTGTTTACAGTGGATTTAAAAAACGATCATTTTCCAATTTGTATACATATTTATGAGTAGCTATAAACCTCATTCAGCCACAGCTTACCATTAGATGGGTGAGGGTGGAAACAATCATCATCATTTTTTATATGCAGCTTAGGGAAGGTATTTGTATTGCGGTTGTCACATCCAATCACAAGAGAAAACATAAGTTGAATGGATCTTTACAGAATCGTTTTACAACTGGACAGCGTAATGGAATTTATTACTGTTTTTTTGTATCAAAATTCTTCCTACATTTCATTCCTGAACTACATACGTAAGCCTGAAACATTATCTGTGATTAAAGACCCACAACATATGAAATGTTCTGAAATAAAAATTCAGTTGGCATGTGCTCCAAAAGCGCCACTTCGTTTTCCCCCCAAAATTAAGTTAAAATGTGATTGTTTAAAATTTTTTCAACAACTTCATCGAATAAATTTGATGTCAGGGTATAGGGCCAATATATATAGTTTAATCAAAAATTTTGTGAATTTGAATTTGAATATTCCGTCAAAGGTTTATTTAGATTTTCAAAAGAAGGTGATTTTATTTTGTTTATCAAATAAATATCTTTTCAATGAGTTAATATTTACCTGGATGTGACCTGAACAATTTTGCAACTTTTTGAAAGTACTTTGAGGCATGAAAATCGATCTTAAGTATTAATGAATATGAATAAACAAATGTAATAATTACATTTGTTTAAATTTTTTAAAAATCTTGATTGAATGCAATTTGTTCTGAGGATGAGCTAAGTCTCAGATGACTCCTATTTGGCGAGTATTAATGTTGAGACTTTGGTCAAACATTTTGTGAATGGGAATATACCAGCAAAACCGTATCTAGGATTTCAAAATTAGGACGTAAGACAAAACATTTGAAAATTATAATGCAAAATGTAATTTTAAGATTCTAAATCCTCGCGTACCTCTCAACTTTAAAAATGTGTTGAACTTCCTCAATTAAATCATACATGCACGTAAAATCCCAACAACTGCTGGAATAATTCAAGTAATTGGCAATTCCTGTATTGATTCAAGGCTCACTTCCCGAATTTAGATACAAATTCTTACAAGTGTATTAGTGAAACTTATCAATCTGTATGTAAACAAGTGCTCTGACAAAGTCATAAAATTTGGCGACTTTTTTGCATGCATGTCCTAGCAGTATTTATACATTGGAAAATGTAACAAAAGTTAACGTACTAATTATTTACATTGTATGACATATGTTACGGCTTTGGCAAAATGGAATTCTTTTGACGATTCCCAGTTCAATCGAGAATACCCTTGTGGTGTCGTAAAAATCTTCTATCCCCGCTTTACAACGACTGAGATACATGTACATACATGAAATGATTATGCAATAAGCATACTTTTTACAAATTCGTTAACAATTAAAAAACACATTAGCGTATTGGAAATCTTCGACTCGAAAAATATGAGCTACTTGAGAAAAGCTGACTTTATTTGTCTTACAATAAACTCATAAGGTTAATAATATCTACCCACACTGAACAATAAGATGAGTCTCATGGAAGTTATTTGATGTTTGAAACAGAAAATATTCTTAATGTCAGACCCAAGTTACTGATTAGGCACTTTTAGTTGCCAATTTGTTTGAAAAAGTTGAAATGGCTTACAAGGAATTTAAAATTTTCGACCTTAAAAATTTCTAAAGAGTCTGTTTTTTTGAAAACGGCCACCCGTTCAGGTCACTATTTTATAAAATATTTGTATAGGGCCCATCAAATGCGTAATTGAATGAAAAACATCTACAATTTTATTTTTTGCCGTAAATCCCAATGGGAAGGTCAAAAAACCAAAAAAACCCGAAAAATACAATAATTTGAAAAAAAATTGAAATCTTAAAAATTGGGTATCTCAAATATATTGTCCCATTGTCCCCACTACTACACTCAAGATTTTTTTCTCCATTGTAAAATCAAAATTTCAGATTTTTTACAAAAATCACATGCACATTTTTGAAACAATGCGTTTTTTTTAAGTGCCGGCAGACACAAATATGCACTTTTTAAACAGTCTAAACTCAAGGGAAGAATAAATACTACATTTTACATTTTAAAATTTGAAAAAAGTGTATATTTGCATGTGCCGGCAGTCAAATCGGAGGAAATCCGAAACTGGTAACTTATATACACATCTAGTTAAGGCGTTGTGCACATGTTACCAAGCACGCCTGGATTGCATGCGAATACATACAGCCAGCATGCAAGCATTGCTTTGCTCGCTGTAGTGGACGAGAAGTGGAGGCCCAATATAAGGGCAGCGCCTTCGCCGTAAACAGAAAGCCCTATCACGCTCTATGCTTTGGAACCGTGCCGCAGCTCAAGTACAGTAGTCCCAAATTATTAAAAAAATAATTGGTTGGTTATATCTAGCCCAAAAATATTTGGCCTCAATATTACCCACACTATTTGAATTGTATACATGTACATTATATGTACATATTCCAAAAAAAATGCTTCACTATGGGAATGGCTCTTTTGAAAAAAACAGACTCTAAACATATTTTTGTGCATGTAGATTTATAGTAACCTCTTTGAGAAAACCATGCAGACGTTAGCACATTTATTGCAGCTGATTGTTAAAGCGTTACTTAGCTTGGTTCCCAAAATGTATGGAGAAAACCATTTTAAATTGTGAATGTTGAGAGGACGAGGATTTTTAAAGGAAATTCTGTATCTTTTGATGTTGTTGTTATGGAATATTTTGGGCTTCTAAGGGAGCTATACAACATGTCTCCACCTTTGCAATTGTAGGAATGACTCGTAAAAATAAAAAATAGGTGTAGCAAAGTCAAATTCGCGGAGCCAAAGTGAGAAAGGTATTGACTACCCAACAAAAAGTTAAAAGTACACTCTTCATGCTCTTTCTTCACCCTTCATGCTAAGCAATCGGGTCATTTGGATTCAAAGATTAGTAAGTTAAATCTCCTTAATTCTCCAAATAAATTAATTCATTAAAACCTTTTTAAATATGAAACAAATTCCTAATTCTCATTCGGCAATAATAATTATTTGAATAACATTCAAGAAAAACGAGGAAGATTAAATCAACGAAACTTACAAGAATTAAAGGACTAATCAGATTGATTCAAAAATAAACTAAGCAAATAAAGTATTATTGCGAGTGTCAGGCGTCAATTTTAATTGGACACAATCAGGCATGCACAGAGAGGGATGATAACTTATACTATTTGTATATCGAATTCTTATTAATTTTAAATTTGTTTCATCCCACGTCCATCAAACCTCAAGCAAGTCGAAATGGAGTAAAATAAAAATAATTTTTGGAAATATTGAAAATCCGATTCTAATTTGAAGCAAATATCAAGGGTTTTCCAACAAGCAACTCAAGATATCTGGTTACTTTACTCACTGGCACTTGATAAAATTGCTGGGGAAACTATTATACCACTAACAGAGGAATAAAAGTAGAGCAAGAAACCCCATGTAATATCTAAATGAGTTTCATAATTTCAAAACATTTGAAATTGCAACCTCACAACTGATAGCCAATTGAGCGAAGTGCTAGCATATACATATAGTAGTTCTCAAAATCTGTAAATCAAGAAATTTTTCTAAAATTTCTTAAATATTTTCCAGAACTTTTGAAATACTACAGAATACTTGACATAGTTTTTATACTTTTGCAAAACTTTTGAAATAACTTTCAGAATGCTTTAAATAGTTTAGAATATATATTTGACGTAATTTAGAGTAAATAATTTTAAGAAACTTGAAATAATTTATTTTATTAAAATGATTGGCATAATATTCTAGCGTGTTCTTTTTTATAGCATAATTTTCAGATGTTTTCGAGTATTGTTGGAATTTTCCAAAACTTTGAAGTATTTTATTCAGAATGTTTCAACTAATTCAGAATATCTTACATATTTATTCTAGCATTTTCTTTTTCTGCATTATGATATAATTTCTCAGAAGTTTTGGAATATTTTTCAAAAATTATAGAATACTCTTAGCTGAGTGTGTCACTAATGAGGAAGGAGAAAGGATATGTCAAGTGGAAAATTCTCAACTTCCCTAAATTAAGCTCAAATGGGAGTACGCATCAATAGATTGTAACTTACAAAGACAAATTTGAAACATTGTTTTGAAACAAATCTTACAAGAAAATACAAAAACATGGAAATCTATTTTCACCCAATCCAAAATGAATTTTTGTTTTGCACGTTTTACGAACTTCTGAGAGAAATAAAATTCTTTAAAAAGAACAACGTACAAGATCTTTCTTGATGCTGAAGACTGTCCATTGAGGTGTTGGACAAAGAGAACTCCATGTCCCCACTTTTGGGAGAAACCTGGAAATTCATCCCAATGAACGAAGGGAAATATTTTGTATTGCACAACATCCCAAGGAACTCTGTATTAAGGACTTTCCAGCTCATAACCATACGTTCACTTGGCCTGCTCAAGCTTGAGTTACGATGGAGTCTGTGTCCGGGCTGGGTTTGATAATATTCCCGATGGTACCAGAGTATTTGTGGTCATTAACTCTGACCTGTGCACCCACAGAAGAAGTCCACTGAAAGGATCAGTCTGCTCATGACATCAAGACCTGAAATGTAAGGTGGTTATAAGGAGTCAGCTCTATGGGAGTTTGGTCCTGAATTTGAATTAGTTTGGGTATGTGACGCTACTCCCTACAGAAGATCCCGGGTTGTTTAAAATTTATCCTATTCAAGAAACAAATAAATTAAAAAATATTTAATAGTTTTATTTCCAAGAACGAGTAATGAATCATAGATTGAAATGAAATATATGTAGATCCTACTCGTGCTGCGTTAGGAGAGGCTTGCCAGGATTTAATCTCGCAATGAGATGCGAGGGGAGAAGGCTATTAAGCACGTCTGACAATGATTTATATTTTTCCTTTCAGAAATCTAATACCACCCGTAATGTGACATTGTAATGTATGTATTCATATTGTATTGAATGTGTAAATATGCTACCTAATATTTCGTTTTATGTTCCTCCAAAACATATACCGTCGCACAGAGACATGACCAAATATTATAAATTGAAAAAACCAATCAATCATTCGTAATTTTCGTGTTAATAATTTACCGTTTATTTACCTTGTTGTGGGAAAATCTTGCCTCATTATTTCCCGGCCCGTACCTAAACTTTTCGGCTTGCTGATGTCGTGTGTGAATTCGTTTAAAAGCCCTTGAAATTATAGTTACGAAATCGTCCAATTTTTTGATAGATTTTAAAAGTTGAGCAATAATCCAGAATCATTCAAAAATTTCCTTTTTTATAAAAGTTATTCAGATTTTGATCCACTTCCCTGAGAACTGTTTTCAAAGTTTCTGAGATACGATGATACATTTTGACGACAAATCTGGAAGTTAGTACAAACTGCAGGAGAATGTCGCTTCCATGGTCAAGGGGTCGATACAAATAATTTGAGGCTCCATGTAAACATTTACATAATTTCTGCTCACAACATATAGTCTTCCGGACAGTTGTTGATGTTGTAATGATTCCTAATTAGGCATATAACATGGGTTTACCCAGAATTCGTCGAAGCAAAAAATTTACTGTGTGAGTACCGAGGGTGAGCACCTGACTAATATGATCAGAAAAGAGGATTTTTAGAGGAAGTTGCCTCCAATAAATTAGCAATGCTTCGAAGTAGACGTCAGAACTTAATAATTAAAATGAAGTACGGAGTAGAATTAGTACAGTACTGGAATGATGAGAAAACACTTGTTGATTCTAAATCGCTCAACTAAATGTTGTGAAATAAAAAAAATCACCGTGGTGTGTGTTTTTACCTAGACGAGCCTACGTATATTAAAGCATACTTGCAGTCGTTCAGTTCATAAAGTTGTGAACTGAACTGAACTAACCAATATTTTCATTGTTTTTGAATGAACTTGAACGAACTAGCTAGATGCAAAATTTTTATTGAATGAATTTGAATTGAACTCAGCAAAACTTATTATGAATGTGAACGAACGTTCAAGCAACACAAACTGAACTGAATTGAACTTAAGAGTCCCGGTTTGAATATAAACTTTTATATTCGTGAACACAACACGAATATGATCTATCTCTAAATTGCATGACCATATATTTTATAGTTGTAATCTCAAAAACTAGCATTATGGTTTTTGGCTATTCATTACAATGACATTAAATTACAAACAAAAGAAATAGTTATTTACAAGAAAGCCGGTATGTTACATATTTTACATTATTTAGCACATTTTAGACGAAATCGTATGAATTAAAACCCACAATGATTGTAAGCTTATAGCACATTTATACGATTTATTAACTTGGAATAGCTTGGTTTTCTTATATTGATCTTATATCGTTCACCAGAAAGCTCAAAGTCAATACTGCTTTCAAAACACCGGAGATTTGAAAGTAGTTATCTTATCAGTCATTTAGCGAAAAATCGAGTCAAAGTTCAAAGTCAGCTATAAAAATATTACTTAATGCCACTTAAATATACCATAAATGACTTGTACTAATTGGCTCGCTAATGATAGATAAAGCGAACTGAACTGAACGACCGAAAAGTTAATAATGAGTTGAATTGAACTTTGAAAACATACTGAAAGGGTGAACTGAACTGATCGTAACGACTGGAAAGTACGCAGTGAACTGAACTGAACTACGACAGGCTTTGGACAAGGGGAACTGAACTTAACTGAACGGCACGAAAAATTTGGGGATGTGAATGGAACTGAATTTGAACTTTGGGCCAAAACTGCAAGTATGATTTCATGTTTTGTGCCATCGACCAGTACATAAGAAAGGGGTAAAAAAAGAATATAAAACCCTATACATAGTTTTATTATTGGTTCGCAATTATAAACTGAACTTACTGATATTTTTATTGACATAAGTACAGTTTTAATTTGTTCCACCTGAAAAATAAATTCATTTAATTCTCCATATTTCTACTAAATGATTTGATGGAATTGACGTTTTAAAAGCGAATCGGGAACAAATACTTGCAAGTTTACTGCCGTTTTTATTCATGTAAAATATAACATATACGAGGGCTACAGTCTACAAACTAATGAGTTATAGGGTATGTCAAGCACCACGATACTTATTTGATTTGGTGATGAAAACATCGTGATTAGGAAAGGCAATCTGCTAAGTTAGACGAATTTTGGCAAAATCTGGTGGACGCAGTGGACATGGTCGGAAGTAATGTATTTAAAATTATCTGCTAAAAATATATATTTTTAAAACAAATTAACAATGTATAATCCGAATTTAAAAGCTGGGTGCGGGGAGAATTATATGATTTAGACCGAAGGCGTTTGAAGTATAAAGTCAATTTTTTGTTTACTTCAGAGCACCCTAAAGCAAACAGAATTGAATACTCTAATAGCGAGGAAAATTTAAGTTGTGGTAATTCAATTAGGTAGGTGTAGGTGCAGATATTAGGATAGGTAAAGGAATTTCTTACCTATTACAAAAAAATATTCTATAACAATATACATAAGTAAAAGTGAGAAGCTTATGTCCAACCTGCTTATAATTTTGAAGTTCACAAACAAGCTCGAAGAAAAATAATTTTTGCTCTTCAAACTACTTGAACGTTTACATTGTAAAGCTGTTTTTACTAAATTGTAAATAATTTTGTTTTAATTTTAACAGTTGACATTTTTGTAAGGTCTTAGATTTAATTTATTAATATAAAAACAACATTAGAAAACGAGGAAGATTAAATCAACGAAACTTACAAGAAAGGATTGTAATCACATTGATTGACGAATAAACTAACAATAAGCAAATAAACTAATAACTAGACAAAAAACTATGGAAACTGTAATACCACTAGCAGAGGAATAAAAGGAAAGCAAGAAACACCCTGTAATATCTAAGTGAGTTTCATAATTTCAAAACATCTAAAAGTGCAACCTGACAACCGATAGCCAATTGAGCGAAGTGCTAACATGCAGTATCTGTAGTTCTCAAAATCTGTCAAATCAAGAATATCTTCACCTTTTGTAAATCAGCAACATATGTATGTAACGCAAAAATCTTTAAACATAAAAAACAACACTATTCAATTATTTTCCAGAATTGTTTAAATACTTTCTAGAAGCTTGAAGTGTTTTCTAGAATTTTTAATTTTCTAGAATTTTATTATTTTTTAAAACGTTTCTAAATATTTTTAAATATATTCCAGAACTTTTGAAATACTACAGAATACTTGACATAATATTTTTGATTTTTTATATTTTTGCAGAACTTTTGAAATTATTTTCAGAATGCTTTAAATAGTTTAGAATATTTGACAAAATTTAGAAATTCGAAAATAATTTTAAAAAACTTGAAATATTTTATTAATATAATTTACGTAATATTCTAGCGTTTTCTTTTTTATAGTATAATTTTCAGAAGTTTTGCAGTACTGTTGGAATTTTCCAAAACTTTGAAGTATTATTTGTCAGAATGTTGAATGTTTGGACAAATTTAGAATAGCTGGCATAATATAATACTAGTAAAAGCCCCGTGCTTCGCACAGGGTCAATTGCTTGAGAATTTTGAGAGTATACACAAAATCTTAAATTTCTATATGTAGATCCCGTATTATGGCGTGTCGAGAAGGCTTAATATTAATAGCCCGCTTCGCTAGGCAAAGTAATCTCATATAAGACATTATTAATTGTAAGGCTAACAATTCGTTTCAAATAGCTAGTTGGCAATTCATCATCAAAAAATTATGGTACAACGCTCCAGCCCACTAAAGTTCTCTCCCAAACTCAATATTTGGCTATACACGGGGAATTTAACTAATCGATTGATCAACTTAATACCAACCAACATTGTTATTAAATCTGGTTGTTGAATCACTGTATGGTGCTTCACCCCTTAGTGTGATCTAATATGATTTTTTATGTTGTTATAATTTGTATACATCTCAGTTGTATCGTAATAATGTAACTGAAGCCTCAGACACAGGACGCACTGATAATTTAAAATAGGAAAAGTGACAGGAATTCATATTAGCGCAACACTTTTCAATTGCTATTGTTACTAAAGTCCGTGGTTCCTACAAATCAATCCTTAATTCGTAATGATATTTTTAGGGAATATAAAGATCAAATTTATGGCTTGTAATTACAAAATAGTGAGCAAATAACTTCAGCAATACAAATTCTGAGAATTTATCTGACGTTATATATAAAAAGTGCTGCAATAAGTACTTTCAATTCCATTTGCTTTTTCCTAATAAGAATCTCACACTTATGTGTACAAAGTTCAGTCATTAAAATTCTCCTCTCCTCAAATTCGTCAGTGCTGTAACCGAACGTAGTTTTTCTAACTACCAGACTTAATTTAATCCAAATTTGAAGATTTATGTCCAATGTTTATAATAATTATGATTAGCGCTTTTAAGTGACAATCTAAAATTGCGTAATATTGCGAGCTTCCAGTATGCTGCAAGCAGTTGGTATATGCTGAGAACCACAGCGAGCTAAGCGAGCTGAAAAAGCTCTCCTCTGCGACAACGTTTCAGCCCGATGCGCTTCTCGGCTTGCTGTATAAACCACCGACTTGCTTGGCTATATATTGAAATGAGCCGCGAAGGTTTGAATTGTAAAGCCAAAGCCGCGAAAGTTTAAATCAACGGACAGGTCCAGAGCAATAAGAAGAAGGATTCTAGCATTTTCTTTTTCTGCATTATGAAATAATTCTCAGAAGTTTTGGAATACTATCTTATATAATATGGGGGTCTGTTTTTTCAATACAGCCATTCCAATAGTGAAACATTTTTTGTTTTTATGTACATATAATGTACATAAATACAATTAAAATAGTGAGGGTAGTGCTGAGACCAAATATGGTTGGTCTACAAATTTCCAATCCCAAATTATTAAAAAAATAATTTGGGACTATTTGAGCTGCGGCACGGTCCCAAGGAATGGAGCGTGATAGGGCTTTCTATTTACATGGAAGGCGCTCCCCGTGTATTACGTTGGGAGGAAACTCCTCTCCTCGTCCACTGCAGCAAGCAAGCATGCTTGCATGCGCCATGTATGTATGTTCATGCAAACTATTCGTAAACGTAACATATCCACAACGCCTTACGCAGATATGTATACAAATTACCCGTTTCGGATTTTCCACGATTTGACTGCCGGCACACGCAAGTGCGCACTTTTTAACAATTTTAAAATGTAAGCTTCGTACTTCCCTTGAGTTTAGAGTTTTTAAAAAGTGCGCACTTGCGTGTGTGCAGTCAAAAAAAATCCGAAATTTCAAAATTCCCCATGTGATTTTTTGCAAAAATCCGAAATTTTGATTCAACGATATCAAAAAAAATCACGGGTGTAGTAGTTGGTTAGCCAATGTGTTTGAGATAGCCCAATTTTTAATATTCAAATCGGTATAGCTACAATAAATAATTGAAATTTTCGGTTTTTTAACCTTCCTATTCGGATTTACGGGAAAAAAAGGTGTGGATATTTTTTTTAAACAAACTTTTCATCTAAAGGGCCCTATAATTGTGTTTCAAAAAATAATTGCATTCACGGGTGGCCGTTTTCAAAAAAACAGACCCTATGGAGTATGTTCATTTGAATTTTCGCGCCAAATCTACGAGCCAATAAGAAAGCGGCGTCTAATTTAAAAATTAGTACAAAAAATAAAAGAGCATATTGTTAAAAAAGAGCAAAAAATATAAAAACATTGCGTAAATAAGTACAAAAAGTAAAAAAGCACCCTCTCTACTAATTTCAAAGAGTGGACAATCTTTGTCTTTGTCTGGTGTAATGCGGATTTGAGAGTAAAATAATGTACGCGCGCTAAATAAATTATTTTAATTATTTTAAAAATTTTAAAATAAATTATTAAAGCATTACACAGTAGCGACATTGTCAAGGACAGCCATTCAGTACCAAGACGGCCCACTCATTCAAATAAGTATTTTTAAACAAATTTAAAAAATAAACTATTAAAGCATTATACAATAGCAAGGGCGGCGACATTGTCACGGTCAGCCATCCCGGGGTCTTGCGACATGAGACCTTTGGGCTTTCTTAATAATTACTATAATTTAATTTAAGCTTTGTTGTGACGATGAAAAATGCTAAAGGAAAAGTTTGGATACTGTTATCTTTATCTATCGAAACCAATGTTTTTACACGGTCAACTGTATGTTTTCGACAAATCAAAAATAAAGATTAAGATCATTGTAAATGACACTCTATGTAGCAATTTTAGAGCGACTTCTCAATACAGTGTAAAAGTATATGTCGACAAAACTGAGTTAATCGTGTGGAGCCCGAAATATTATAAACTTTGCAGAGCTACATATAGAAGGAAAGTTAAAGTAAAAATTGTCGACCCTGAGCATCAAGGCAAAATACTTGATGATAGAAATGAAACGTTTACAATAAATATTGTTTTAAGGACGTTTTTAATCGTTAAATTTACTGATTGGTAAAAATGTATGCGGGACCAACTCCCAGCCACGGTCTAGGGACCAAATATGAGACATGCGCAGGGCCTTAGTGTGAAGTTCAACCATGATTTTTTCACATGTATATCGATTTTTTGCGTTTTAAATGACTTTTATTCTGCTATCTGACTATTATCACGCAATTATTAATTATTAATTACAACAAACCAAGACGTCAAGCGAATCTCCCTGCGGAGCAGGGCTTTTACTAGTAGAATATACTAGCTGATAAGCCTGTGCTTCGCACATGAATTTTTTCGTCTTGTACTGCATTAACAATTTAGAAACTAAAGTATTTCTTTGCATACACAATTGCTTGTGTACACTCCCTCGTCTTTCCCCATGATTTCATCTTGCTCAGCGGTAATAACAATAACAACTCTCGCATTGTTTTTGCATTTAGCTCTGGCAAATGCTACGTCCATGTGCGAAAACAGGTTTGGGGAAACATATGCCTACTCTATCAAAACTTTGTCCTTGTGATTTATTACTAAGCTCAATCTAATCGGAAATTGACGACACTTTAATACAAATGGAAAATCTCCTTCACTGGAAGTTAATGTTATGCGAGGAATAAACACAGATTTACCAGCAGCTCTTCCAGACAAAACTGTAGCTAAAATGAGATTTTATTTGCAGTTTTGTTACAATAAGTCTAGTCTCGTTACCTAAACCACGCTTTAGTATTTAAACTGTGCAATAACATAACAGTTGCTTCTGCTTTGAGTTTCAAAATGTGAGTGGGCATGCCAGATGGAGTAATGGTGTTAGGATATTCAACAGGGTATTAACCGGAGTCATCCCGTGTTGCACAATCCACACAATCTATGCTTTAGTAAGTTAGCTCATCACCAGGAAGCAGCGTAAGAACCTGGTCATTTATCGTAAATGAGTCTTCGTTTACTTCGCTAAACTCCTCAGTTTGCATAATGCACCAGATATGGTTATTCGGTGATAACTTGTTTGCCCTTCTGGACGCTTCTGGTTGGATAGGTTTTCTAGGATATGGTTGTACGATGATAACGTGCTTCCCCGCAGGAACGCTTCTGCTTGGTTAAATCCTTAGATCCTCCATTCGCGCGAAGTTTTAAAAAATTGATTTGGTCAGATGGTATCCTTCTTTTAGTACTGAGAGATTCTGAGCTGAGTGTGTCACAAATGAGAGATCAAAAAGAATGTCAAGTGGGAAATCCTTAATTTCCCTTAATTAAGTTCAAATGGGAATACGCATCTTTAGAGTGCAACCTACAAAGACAAATTTGAAACATTGTTTTGAAACAAATCTTACATAAAATTACAAAAACATGGACATCTATTTTCACACAATCCAAAAAGAATTTTTGTTTTGCACGTTTTACGAAATTCTGAGAGAAATAAATACTTTAAAAAGAAACAAGATCTTTGCTGATGCTGAGGACCGTCAGTTGAGGTGTTGGATGAAGAGAACTCGATGTCCCCACTTTTGGGAGAAACCTGGAAATTCATCCCAATGAACGAAGGGAAATATTTTTATTGCACAGCATCCCACGGATCTCTGTATTAGGGACTTTCCAGCTCATAACTAGGGTGCCCAGATTATTAGAAACTCAAATCAGGACTCCTTAGTGAAAAAATATAAAATTCAAAAATCAAGTATAATAAGGTTTCATTGGAATTTGATTATTTATTATTGGCTTGTATATCCCGGGTATAGTAGGTAGTTACCTCAAGAATTCAGTTTCTCTTGTAGTCATACTTTTTAGATGATTTAGCAGCTGTCAGTAATCGTTTGTTCGCAATACAATCTTTAAACATTCGAGAACAACTTTAGTTTTGGTAGTTCACAATGTTCAGCAGTTCTGTTCATTTATGTTTAGCAAGTTGTTTCGTGGGGTCTAAATTTGCTGCAATAAAGAAACAATTCTGTCAGTCTCAGCGTTGCTACATTTCATACTGCATAAAAATGACATCAGTTTAACAGTTGCCCTCAATAGTAAAAAAAATCATATAATACAACCGTTAAGAACTGTTTTCGTAACTTAGTGAATTATCAGACTTTCTTAGAATTTCATATTCGTCAAACAGCATATACGTATGCGTGGAGTAGTTCAATGCTCATGGATTTCACTCCTGTTTCAAATTCGAGAAACGAAAAACAGCTATCTAAGCACAGGAACTTTAAATGATTACGAATGTTAGTCTGAAAAATTATACCTTTTTTCACATAATTAGCACATGATTTGTAAAACAAGCTAAGTGTTTCTTTGATTTTAACCGCATATGCATTGAGAAGAAAACTTGTCATTTTAGCCCCGTTGAAACTTTCGTTGATTCTAGTTTAAAAAGTATTTGAAAATCTGAAAATATTTGTCTTACTAAACTAGAAAGACAGTCAGAACTTCTAAAAGATTGGTGATGCTTTATTCCATGATAAGCCGGTGCTAATTAGGCAGCAGTGGTTTTGGTGTCATCACTTAGATTTGTAATTGCTTGAAACACACAAACGCACTTTTTTTATGATTTTCCGTCAAAATATTCTCTTTCGAAGCCGTAATCCTGCTGTTATACACTTAATACAACTTTCTCCACTGCACATTGCAAATACAACTATTCTTTGTCATTCCGAATAATTAAGATAATTTTTACTGATCTTTACAACCAGAAACGAAATCTTTCAACTGAACATTTTATATGGGACATGTACCCGTGAGATATCATGAACAATTCTTGGTAACTGTAAGTGAACACTACAAAACTCACGTACAACTGCAGTTGAGGTTATTACGAAATAAAAACATTCCAGATTGAACTAGTAAAAGCATTTTACATGCAGGGCAACAATAAGGTTCAGGTGTATAGTTACTACTTGTTACTGCAGTATTATTGGGACAAAGTGTCTTTATGATAAGTAATGACAAATTTTAGTCACTTTGTCCCGAAATGCAACAAAGTGATTTTTGTCACCAACTGTGAAATCAGGACTAAATTCTAGCTCATCAGGTCATCAGGTGACCCTGGGTCAAATCAGGAGTCCTGATCAAATCAGGACTTCTGGGCACCCTACTCTTAACCATACGCTCACCTGACCTGCTTAAGCAGGGATTACGATGGAGTCTGTGTCCGGGCTGGATGTTATAATATTCCTAATTATATATACATATATATGATATATGATACCCGAGTATTTGGGGTCATTAACTCTGACCTGCGCACCTACAGAAGAAGTCCCCTGAAAGGATTAGCATAGACAATAAAGCCCTGGAATATAAGGTGGTTATGGGGAGTCAGCTCTTATGGGAATTCGATCCTGAATATGAATCAGTTTGGGTATGTGACGCTACTCCCTCCAGAACATCCCGGGTTGTTTAAAATTCATCCTGGCATTTAAGGGAAACAAATTAATTAAAAAATATTTAATGATTTTATTATCCAAAAACGAGTAATAAAATTTGGATTGAAATGAAATGTTGATCCTACTCGTGCTGTGTTAGGAGCAGGCATATAGGATTGCCTGGATTTAATCCCCAATGAGTTGCGATGAGAGGAGGCTATTATAAGCTTTTCTGACAATGAGTTATATTTTTTCATTTAGAAATCTAATACCACCTCGTAAACCACCCGTAATGTGACATTGTAATGTAAGTATTCATATTGTATTGAATGCATAAATATACTACCTAATATTTCGTTTTATGTTCCTCCCAAACATATACCGTCGTACATGACCAAATAACTGATATTGAACAATCATTCGAAATTTTCATAATACTAATTTACCATTTATTTACCCTTTTGTGGGTAAATCCTGACTCACTATTTCCCGGCCCCGTCAGTCCAGGCTCAAGGGGGCGAGACAAATATTTTGAGGCTCCATGTAAATATTTACATAATTTCTGCTCACAACATATAGTCCTCCGCACAGTTGTTGGTGTGGTACTGATTCTTAATTAGGCGTATAGCATGGGTTTACCCAGAATCCTTCGAAGCAAAAAATATACTGTGTGAGTGCCGAGGGTGAGCGCGTGGCTAATATGACAAAAAAGGGGGTTTTCAGAGGAAGTCACCTTGAATTAATTACCAATGCTTCTAAGTAGACTTCAGAACTTAATAATTAAAATGAAGTACGGGGTAGAATTAGTAAACTGGAATGATGAGAAAACACTTTTGTTGATTCTAAATCGCTCAACAATATGTTGTGAAATAAAAAAAAATCCCCGGGGTGTGTGTTTTCACCTTGACGAACTTATGTATGCATGTATAAAAAAGCATTTCCGCAGAACAGCTTCACAAGGGAATTCGTCATTAGGAAATATTCAGCTGAGTGTGTCACTAATGTGGAAGGAGAAATGATTTCAGGGGGAAATTCTCTCCAAACCTTTAGCGCTAGCTTCGGAACATTTTAACCAGTGGAGTATTGGGATGACAGTTGTAGTCATGTAACTGTTCAAACTATAGATTAAGTTCAAATGGGAATACACATCTGTGAAGCACAACTTAAACAGACAAATTCGAAATATTGTTTTGAAACAAATCCTATGAAAACATGGAAACCCACTTTCCTAGGGGCTACCACTACCAATACATAAAATCCAATAGTAATTAGACAGTACAAACTCTACATACAACCAGACGTACATACATCAAATGAAAGTAAAGCCACAGTAAATATAATGATAGGGAATGAACATGTTTTTATTAAATATTTTTACTCATTATTTTACTCATACATTTAAACTCATTTTAGTCCGTCCGCACGAGAATTACCTTCCACCCTAAATGACGCAAGTAATTATAAAAGATCCGTATTTTAAATTATAAAAAGAACACTCAGGACAACATATGGGAACGGTATAACTATTGAAATTCTGAGACTTGCTTCATACAGAGAAAACACTTGAACTTTTTTAGCTGTAGGTACTATACACGGATGAAAACTTATGTGTTGAATGCGCTCCTGTAGGCATGTATACATTATGTGTTTGTATATGTTTAACTCACTACACTTCACTAATTATTAGACCAAGATTCTGTCAAGAAACCCAGGGAACACTGAGTTCGTGAGGTTATATGTAAACTCTACTACTTCATTCAAAATCTAGTCAGCAATTTGCCACATTATAATAATTTATTTCACTCCTAAAAATTAATACTTTTAACCAAACTGGGAACGATGAAATCACGCCACTAATACACCAACTTGAAATTGGTTAACAGTTTATTCTTGCACTGGTCTCGCACCTTCCTAATAAGCCTGCACAGAAGGTCATCTCATAATTTTTACGGGAAATGACAAGATTATGAGCGCAGTTCAGTTTGATCCTGACATTCTGAAAACATTATGAGTAACCCCAGCATCTGTAATATTTTATGAACCATTTCAGAACCGTGTCAAAAATTGTTCACTGTTAAGATGCCTAATGGAAGTCATACTAATCTCCTCATGAAAACGACATGAACTGATTATGAATTTTGAGCATTAATTACGATATCATTCTGATGTTCAGTGCTAGCTGGGTCTAGATCAACTTTATTCTTTTTGTTATTATGCTACATAAAAATTTTTTGCATAATGAGCGCTGCATACAAGCACTAAATTTGGGAATTAAAAATTAATCTTATCTTTATTTCCAACTATACATTTATAAAGTGTGTCAGCATTGATTTATTTGAAAACTCCCGGACATCCTTTACATTGACAAACCAATGCATTCCATCCTACCTACCATTACTTGGCGGGGTATTTCACTCAAGGGATTAACTATAGACTAGTAGAAAGCCCTGCTCTCTGGTTAATTACTTACAGGTTTGGAATTCTCTAGACGCTAAAATATGCATTACTATAATGATAATTATGGTTTGAAAGAATATAATAATTCAAACAAAATACCATGATTGAGTGGACTTGAGAACTTCCCACCAAGGCCCTGCCCATGCCCCATGTTTGACCCGTAGATCGTGGCTGAGAGATAGTCCCGCTTTAACATACACATGTTAATTTATCCTTGGAAAATTCCCTTAAATACAACATTTGTTGTAAATATTTCATTTCTACCATCAAGTATTTTCCCTTGATATTCAGTATCAAGAATTTTGATTTTATCTTTCTTTCCTGATGTAGCTTTCTAAAATTCACCATATAATTGTCCATTTGCAAAAACTGGAGATGGTGAATATATTCTCAGACGATCAATGGTTTGCTCTTGACTTTTATTAATAGTCATTACAAAAATCACTCTGATAGGAAACTGCCTTTTTTGAGTGTAAAAGGAATGTCAGGGTCAGATGTCAATATTTCAATATGAATGATATTATTAGCTAAGTTCTTAACTATTATCATTGTACCATTACATAATCCTCTGTTTGTGTTCAAATTTCTCAAAAGCATATTAATTGCTTGACCTTGATTAAAAACAGACTTTGATAACCAAATGCCTAGTTTACTAAACCTTTGACCCTGAGACTTGATTATGGTCGTGGAGAAGTTTAATTGTCGTCTTCATAAGAAAAATGGATATTCTCCTTCATTTGAAGTTAGTATATAAGTAATTAACTCGGGAAAGAAACATTGTTTCCCCTTTCGCCCTACCTTTGCGAATATAATTTAATGTTTGAGTTCTGTAATAATCAGCCGATTTAAATTTTAAAAAATAAGCGGGCATTCCATTAGGATTAATGGAGTTTAATTACTCTACAGGAGAATAAGCATGCCACTTTCGTTTGCACTATCAGCAGCATCTGCACTTACGTATTGCTACTGTACTAATTGTTTAAATATTTTCTATCAATAATTTTCTCTTCTAATTTGAAAGAATTGGTCCTCTTGGTGGTGGATGGCTACCCGTGACAACGTCGCTGCACTTGCTAATATATAATGCTTTAATAATTTATTTTCTAAATTTTTCAAACAATAGTTCTCTCTAATTTGAAAGAGTGTCCCGTCTTGTCGGTGGATGGCTGCCCGTGACAATGTTGCCGCTCTTGCTGCTTTAATAATTTAAAAATAATTTAAAGAATTTATTTTGCGCGCTTAAATTTGTATCTCAAATCCGTACTGCACCAACAAAAAGATGGCACATTCTTTGCTGTAGAGAGGATAAGCGGTGGTATATAAGTACAGCAAGCCGAAGCTATATATTTTAGTGCGATGCGATGCACGATCGGCATGATGTAGTAGTGTTAATTTAAAGATTGGCGAGCTCATTCCACTGTATAGCAAGCCGCTCTATGTAGTATACTACTTCACTATATACCAAAGCAAGCCGAGGAGTAGCACTTAATAGCACAGCGAGCTGAAGACGCTCTCCTCTGCGACTGTGACAGAGTTTCAGGTAATGTTAGGGAAATCCCTCTTCTTACAATCCCAATCCCTATTCAATCTCGATACCTTATTTCACACTCCGTCCCAATCACTCTATGTACCATAGAGAAAACTCCCAATCCCTCTGATGCACACACACACTCCTGATAGTCAATCCCACTCAATCTCACGCGCTGCGCGCGCATGGTCACATACCGCGCCAATTTTAAAAAGCGCCTCTAATTAATTCAATTAAATTAAATTAACTAAATTAATTAAGTTAATGTGGAATAATTTCTGATCATCAATCCCACTCAGTTTTCTACATATTTGCGTCAATCCCATCCCGTCTCAATCCCTCTGTAAATTCAAATAGTCAATCCCAATCCCAGTCCCAATCCGTCCGGACTGATGTTTTTGTCAGTCCGTCCTGTGAGCTGCTCGGGATTTCCCTAACATTAGTTTCAGGTTTCAGCTCGCTCAGCTCGCTGTGCTCAAAGAAACATTGTTGTGCTCCTCCGCTTGCTTGTCTATATAGTGAAATAGTATACTACATAGTGGCTTGCTGTATAGTGAAATGAGCCAAGCTTTGAATTTTTAATAGATTTAACCGCAGAAGAGGCTAAACGCCTTACGAATGAAGCCCAGTAGTGGAGACTTACTGTATGCCTAAATCTTGCGCGCTGATCTTAAGAGTAGAGCGCGAAATATTAATATCCACAAATTCCATGCCTAGGCGGGTAATTTGTAAGGATGAGTAATATTTCCACTGTTTGGAGTTGCTGTGGATGCCATAGAAGTAATTTGAAGCATAGAGCTAACAGCAGATTTTGTGTTTATTATCATCTTATACCGTTAAACTCACAATCAGTTTAAGATTGCAACCACTAGAACTAAAAATTTGACGCTTAATCAATCAAGGGTTTCAATTATTTCAACTCTTTGTGACTAAAATTCCGTTTTGACATCTCTTAACTTTTACTACAAAATTTGCGTGGGAATAAAAAATAGTGGACCTCAAAATCCAAATATATTTTGAATTTTGTTAGCCAGAATCGTTACAAGCATTTTTAGATTTTAGCCCAGTTTGCAATATTACTCTCAATCAGGGGTGGATTTACGGTGTGACCCCCTGGTCCAGCCATGGTTGAATATTTATGGCCAGGAGTAAAACAATTATCGAAGGCCTTGAGATTACAAGCGGAAAGCCTTCATACAAAATCGCAACACCCCTTTGACTGTAAACTAATGGTGGGGGAATATATCAAGCAACAGTTTATACTTCGTATCCATGGGACTCAAATGTGTACAAAACGAGGAATATTTGTCATTCAAAACATGTCTTCAATTCCTCTAGAACATACCATTTCCTTATGTACCAACCGTTGTACTAGTACACTTTGGAAATTTCTTGACCAATTTTTAGTTTGGATAAACAAGTTTAAATTTCAAATAATTGCAGTAACTAAAAATTCGCTATAAAAGGAACTTTCAACTAACTGAAAAACATTAGGCAGATTGTCTGCTCCAATTTGTTTACACCAGTATAAAACGTAATCGTGCATTGGATTTGAAATCGTTTTTACAAAGGAAAATTATATCTTTTCGTCATGCAGAACAACTGTAACTTTGAGTCTGGTATCGTCATCAGCGGAATGGAAGGCGGGTTTCCGAAATCTGCATACTTACACGAATTTTGCAAAACGTGGTTCAGGGTAATATAATTATATAAAATTCGTTCAAAAATAAGTTATAACAAAGGTTCAAGATAGAAACAGAGCTTAAAAGTAGGTTTTATAGGGAGAACTCTGTAATTTAGATCCAAGTCGCCATCACGCCCAACAAAATTCTGAACTATCTGCACTGGAAATCACTTTAACGTTAACAATTGAATGGCTATTTGTGGAATTTGTATCTGTAAGCAATTGTTTACATTTTGAACATTTCCATTGCTATAAGCGTTAAATATGTATGTATACAAAACCATACTAGAGGTGGCAAAATTGTCGATACAGTGTGGAAGAATTTGATGTACCTACAAGGTACATGGTTACGGCCATTTTGGATGATTTAGACAAATTGTATGTTCAATCCCAAGTGGTTCGAGATTGCGTCTTTGCGTTGAAGTCACGAGTATTTGGTGGCATGAATTATTATTTAGGAAATTTTGTTTTAAATTTTCTGAAAGTTGTATTTTACCTTGGCAATGTTCAGGATCCCCTCAAATACGGAGTTGGACAACTGTGAAAGTGGTAACTACCAGAAAAATGATGAAAGCCGTTTACTCAAAGTTTAAGAATTATTATCATTGTGGTGGTCGTATACATCCATGCACATTATTGTCTGGCAATATCATATAAATATTAGCACATTTATTGGCATTGATTGCTAATAGGTTACTTATATAGCTCCCAAAATGCACAGAGAATAAAATCTTAAGGTCTGAATGCGGTGAGTAATTTTGCGGGGATTTGTAGAGGAAATTCCGGCCAGCTGATTAACGTTAAATATTTTTCCTTGACTATGAGCTCAAGAGTTTCTGCCACAGTCGCTAAAAGCTTGTAAGCAGGTTCGAATGTTTCAAGACTGGTAGACATCACGTTTTGCGTTTGTATGTACATATGAGGTTTTTTATTAAATACTGAATCTTTTGATGTTAGCAGTATGTAATGTTATGGGCTCCCTAGTGAGCTACAAAAAATATGTCCACGTTTGCAATATTTGTGGGAGTAACTCATAAAAGCAAAAACGTGTACAGTAATTCAATTCAAGGATCCAAATCGAAGAATATATTTACTGTGGTCAAGGCGGAATTCCAAATCTAAGTTTGGAATTCTGGTTTTTCTGCAAATTTTCCACACAATGTGGGACACATTTCACATCAATGTTAACTTTCCTAACCTTATTCTTCGCTTAAACAGTCATTCCCACAATACTTAATAACTTGGATACATGTTGGATAACACGCTATACATCCCATAAAATCACCTATCAAGATGATATATAGAATGATATTTGTATAAATAATTCAGCTAGGAACAACCTTGAAACATCACAACTTGAAATCCTTTTTTAGAAACTAACACCCAAAATAAATGAAAATTTTTTTGTTAAATCTGTAAAGGGATTTGCATTTTAAAATTGGGTTAACCCATACTTTGTGTCCTCGACCAGTACAGATAAGAATATGGTGAAAAACAATACATGAAACCCTGTAGTTTTACGGAGATTTTTTTCTTAAATCTGAGAAATAGGATAATCAAAAGTGGAATGGAGTAGGTGAAGATCTTTAAAGTAAACTGAATTACTACATAGTATCACGACTTTTAGTATGCCCCACATGCACTAAGTATTTACAAGTTGTAGAACATTTCCATCATCAACGTAGGAGAAGAGGTAAAATAAATATTCCATTTCCCAAAATTCTCCACTTGCTTCTAGAAATGTCTCACAGTATTTTAGCTAAAAGAATGCTTCTATAGGTTTAGTTTTTTATTGAATTTTAAAAAGTAAAATACCCTCTGCTAAAAAAAGTAAAATTTCAAGGACTTTCAATTATAAAACGGGTCCCTAATAAATGTGGAAATGTTAAATATGATATGTACAGATGAAGAAATCAAGCGTTTTCTAAATTTAAATTATTTCAAAAGAATCCTGTAAAACAGAAGCAGCAACCCTGTAAGCAAAATAGCAAAGCAAAGTTTTTGCGTTACTTTCTTGACCGCTGCATGGTTTTGAGCTACAAACAAGTATGGAACTAGTTTTGAAAAATCTAGATAATCTAGAGATAATTAACATGCAGTTTTTGCTTGGGACTTGGCGACTCGATTTTTCACTTCTTGATTTATTCGGCCTTTTCCACTAATTTTTTCATCTCAGTAGCTCTGTCTACAAATAACTCATTAATAGCTTGTTACAAATAACTCATTAATAGCTTGTTACAAATATCCACCGTCTCCTAATCAACTACCAATAACACAAAATAACTAGTCAACTAATTTGTCGGAACTCCAATTTGTAAATTATATTCATTGTGGCTAATGAAGTATCAAATACGTGTGTCAAACACTCTTTTTGTAATTTTAGTGACAAAATACTACATTATGAAGACGTCCTGTTCTCCACTTCTATTTTGTTACTATTCCTCGTTTGGGTTTCTTTATATTTTATACTTCCTAAAACATTTCCCTAAAAGCATATATTTTTGCTACACAGTCCAAAATACATTTACTGTGTGTTGTCAGGTTAAAGGGGATTAACAATAAGCTACTTCTGTGCATTCAGAAACACTACAATTACCGACAGAAGTTTCCAACGAGATTCAATTAATCAAAATGTCTCAATTCTCAACGTATCCAAATACTTGGGTACAATGGTCGCGGGTACGAGTAAATGACCCTATTATACCCGTACCCGGTGGGTATATACCCATTTTGAAATTCTTGTACCCATACTCATACACGTATCCGTACCCGAAATTTTGAGTCGACCAAAGTGTACCCGGGTAGTACCCGCAATTGCTCGGGTACATAAAATCGGTACCCGGGTAGTACCCATACCCATACCCGTACCCGTTTACCCGAGTATTACCCATACCCGTGCCGAGCACTGACACGTACTCACTGTTTCCAGAACCTTCCATATAATTACTTTTGTATTTGTACACTAAATGTGCACTGAGAATTTTCTCACCATTTTTTAATGCTATTTTTATCTCAAATATTTGATCTAATTAAAGAGCAATTAAAAATCCAGTATAAAAGTTGCAATTCCGATCGTCTGAAAAGCAGATGAAATTTTGTCTACCGAAGACTCTTTCCACCTTCACAGGACCGTACTTCTTCTTTTACATTAGACTTGAAGTAGTTTCTAAAGAGGAAAGTCATATAATTACTTATCTTCATCATGGTGAACAACTGTGACTTTGAGTCCGAGATCGTCATCAGTGGATTAGCCGGGCGGTTTCCAAAATCCGCTAACTTGGACGAATTTTGGCAAAATCTGGTGGACGGAACGGACATGGTTGGAGGTATTGTTTTTTAAATCTGTTAAAAGTGTTTTAATATGGATAAATATGGAATTTATAGAATCAGAACTTGAAAGATGATTGTGGGGAGAATCCTGCGGTTTCGACCGAAGTCGTTTGAATCCAAGTCAATTTTTCTTACTTCAAAGCACCCATAAAGCAACTAGAATAATTGAAGGCTCTAATAGGGAGGAAAATTCACGCTGCGGTAATTCATGGTGCAGGTATAGATGCAGATTATCATAGGCAAAGATATTTCTTCCCAAATACAAAAGCAGATTTTCTAACAATATAATTTATTTAATGGCAAGATGCTTATACCCAACGTACGTATAATTTTGGAGTTCGCAAACAAGCTCCAGGAAAAATAACTGTGATGTGTTCGCACTTGAAATTATTTGAACGTTTACATTTTAAAACCATTTTCACAAAGTTCAAGTAATTTTACTTTAATTTTGACAGTTGACATTTTTGTAAGGTCTTATATTTAATTCATTAATGAAAAAACAACATTCCAGATGGAGCAAGCACCCGATACAATGTGGACGAGTTTGGTATCCCTACCCGCATGGCCATTTTAGACAATTTGGACAAATTTGACGCAGAGTTTTTCACCCTTCATGCTAAGCAATCCGGCGCTTTGGATCCAAGGATTAGTAAGTTAAACCTCCTTAATTCTTCAATTAAATTAATTCATTAAAACCAATTGAAATGTGAAAAAAAATTAATAATAATCAAATAATTCATATGTGACGACACGACACGAGGAAATTTATTACATCGTTTTAAAAAATGTAATAAAAAAAATCATCACTTCGCGATAATTAAGTCCTTAAAGGGCCGAGTAGGCGGTTGGCCAGGATGAATACAGAAAGATCATAAATCTTATTAGCAGAACTTGATCGCATTTCAAAAATATTCCTGGAATTTCAAAAATATTAAGGAATTTCAAAATTATTTTAAGGAATTTCAGGAATATTTTAAGGAATTTCAAAAATATTTTAAGGAATTTCAAAAGTATTTCAGGGAATTTCAAAAAAATTTAAGGAATTTCAAGAGTATTTTAAGGAATTTCAGGAATATTTTAAGGAATTTCAAGAGTATTTTAAGGAATTTCAAAAGTATTTTAAGGAATTTCAAAATATTTTAAGGAATTTCAAGAGTATTTTAAGGAATTTCAGGAATATTTTAAGGAATTTCAGGAATATTTTAAGGGATGTCAAAATTATTTTAAGGGATGTCAAAAATATTATAAGGAATTTCAAGAATATTTTAAGGAATTTCAATTGTTTTCATAACTTTTGAAATAATTTTCAAATTTCTTCAAATATTTTCTTGAAGGTCAAGAATATTTCTCTAAATTTCAAAAATAATTTTCAGAATTCTTGAAGTATTTGTTAGAATGTCAAAAAAATCTGAATTTCAAGATTATTTTTCAGAATTTCGAAAATTGTCGCTGAATTTCTAAAATATTGTAAAGATTTTAAACAAAAACTAACCTTGTAATGATTATGAATTGTATGTATGTTTACAATATTTTCAAATATTTGGAAGATTTTATCATTCAAAAAACCAAAATTATGCCTTGAGCAAAGACACATTAGAAGACGATATGCAGTTCTCGGACTATAGTTATCCTTGACAATGCAATTTTTTCAATGGCTCTGCAAAATGACAAAAGTAATTTAGTGTTTCACGTTTCACTTCAACCAGGACATTTCTTTCCTCCTATTCCACAGCATCTTTGGAAAGAAACAATATTATTTCTCGAAAACTACTGCTCCGATTTTAACAGAGAGAGATGTCAAAAGATTTGGCTGCGTTGTTGAATCATGTTTCATTGATGATAAGCGTTCTTGAGTCATCGTGGATACAGACATACTGGGACACTGAGTATCTTACTAGGACCGTCGTCTATACCGCCCCTAAACAGCAAACAGCAGGAGACAAAAACGATTGAAAATTCCTACTCAATTATAGCTGATATAACTATACGGAGATGTGACGTACGACACTGAAGTTACTCAATGACGAGCAATACTCAATAATAAGCACTCAATGACGTCAAGAGTTGACTAATGATTTTAAACCAGAGGTGTCTATCCTTCGAAGGATTTCCTTTAAAGAAGGCTTCTTTGAACGAATTAAGAGTTATCTTTGGCAATTATGAAGGGAACGGAAGGAAGGCTGGAAAGGAAACGAAGGTTGAACGAAAGTCTCTTCTCTTTGCAGAAATAATGGAATGTGAAGGAACATGTTAATTTTACAGCCTTCGAACGCCGTTGGAACTTGCAATCCCATGTACTATTTGTATATTTTAGGCAAAATCCTTCCGTAACTAAAAATCATGTACATACATACGTACGTACACCGTTACTCAACTGAAAAATATTTTTCTGGCGGTCCTGCTTAATGTTATTCTAGAATTATTTATCTCTCTTTATTTATGATATCCCGAGCATTATATTCCCTTCGCTGTACATTAAGTACATAATTACTGATATTCTGCAGTATGGTAATTAATTGTAAACTAATTATTAGTTTTTCAGCGGTAAGCAGCTTGAATTTTAAAGCTCTGATTTTGTGACTTGTGTTGAATGGACATGGAAGGAAGGTAACGCATGAAGGGCATTTAAATATTTTTGAAGGTTGAAGGAAGGATTGCAGTAAGGTTTGAATGCAGGAAGGGCGAAGGAAGGGTAAATATCCAGAAGGCTTCATTTTACTGAACGATGAAGGAACGGGTAATTGGATACGGTTCCCCTTCTGAAGGATGAATGAAGGTGATTTTAAATGGACACCTCTGTTTTAAACTGGAACTTAAAAGGGAACATCCAAGTACTGGTGAACTTTAACGTGTAGTGTGAACTAGTAAAGGTCGTGTGCTTCACAGGGTCAATACGAGAGGTGGTAGTGTGAATGTAAAAATTAAAACTTAAACGGCTTACGTTTCAAGCCCTGTCATGAAGACTTATTATTGTATATTTAAATCTTGCGTGCTTATTTTAACAGTAGCGCGCGGAGCTTTTTATAAACGTACGTGAATTGTTCGTTAATAATAACGATTAAGCTGATTTACTGCTAATTGTAAGAAGTTCAAACCTTGCTTCACACTACGGTCGCACGTACCTCAAGTAATTCAAACCGGAGGCCTTAATTGTTGTTTCAGTTTCGAAATTTGAGAAAATTTTTTAAATATTTTCAGATTTGCTTACTATTCGAAAAAATCGTTGCACCCACCAGTGCATCGCATGGGTACGGGTAGTACCTGAGTATTTGGGTACAGGTACAGGTCCAGGCCCGAAATGGGTACTCTGTTTAAGTACCCAAACTGAATGGGTACTTTATGGGTACTAGCCATATGTACCCAAATTTTGGGTACAAAACCAGGTGTTGGGTACAGGTACAAACTTGGATATGTTTGGGTTATACCTGACAGGAACAGGTACAAGCTTCCAATATACCTGGACCTGATGAATTCGTACCTGAAAATCTGGGTACTTTTACGAGCAGAAATCCACCTTACGAGGTATCTAGTGTAGTACGTGGCTCCCTTCGACCTAAAGATTTATTTTGCTATTCAGCGTGTTTTCAGGAATGCATCGTAATTTTTGAAAAGCATACGTTTAAGCAATAGAGATGGTTAACCAACTTAGCACAACGTGCCAGCAATAAGTATGTGTAATTACAAATTCCACTTGTGATTCAATCAAAATGGAGTTAAATGATATTATGGTTATGGAGGATGACCTAGAAGTGGAAGATTTAATAATTGAAGATGGCAATACTTCAGATGTATAGAAGTTATAGTTCCATTAAGATGTCTAGCTTTGCAAAAATTATGGCGAGGCAGAATTTTCTATAGCTTGTAATTGCTGTTATGTAAATCATCGAATGTCATCATGTTGAGTTGTTTACAGTAATTCCTTTTAAAGTACCTGATTGGGTACAGGTACGCAGGAAACTTTTTCAGATACAGGTCCATATATTGGGTATATTTTGGGTACGGGTAAAATTCAGGTACAGGTACGCACTACTTGCAAAATAATCAGGTCCAGGTACCAACATTTATTTAGTGGGTACTTATAATCAGGTACGGGTATGGGTACGAGTTTTGCCGGTACCTAGTATTTGGGTCCAGGTCCAGGTCCAGGTACAGCATTTTTGTACCCATGCGATGCACTAGCACCCACTTTATCGACAGCTTATGGGAAGAAATTGTTTTCTTAAATATGAAAATAAATTGTGAAATTAGTAGGCAGTTGAAAATTGTTTGCTATTCCAAATAAGACAATTATAAACAACTGTAAAATTGCAAAGGCACCAGAATTTGACATTTAAATTTGTCAATGTCAATTTCTCAAATGTTTGATTGAAATTGTAAACGTCTCAGACCTGAATGGCTGATTTTTCAGAATACTTTTGAATGCAGTAGTTATGTAAATGTATATGTATGTATGTATATCTACTAGCTACTACCATGACACACCAGTCTCCCGGAACCATTCGGCATTAGTCACATTTGCAATTATGAAGTTTGAAGAAATATTGTAGAAACATATCCGGTAGATTTTATTGATTTGGGGGTGTTCACCCGTACGCAAATAATTTATTTCGATGTCTAGTATTCGCACTCACTTCATTATAGATCGTTATGTATTACTCTATACATTAACGGGCAGTTTTAGTTTTCCCAATTCACATTCCCATCACTGATCGGCAAAATGTTTGAACTCGATCTCGCACTCAAGAGTGCTAGGAGTGTCTAAACGGAACTCAGAACTCACTCAGGAACTCCAATTCTGAGTCAAACAAGAGCTCGCACTCGCACTCATGAGTGGCCATGCTTAAATCTTGCACTCAAACTCGCACTCAGGAACTCTCAGTAACAAATTAAAATTAGCGCCATTTCAAGGAATCCGCCAAAGAATAACGCTGAAGCCGTCCCCTGTACTGACGATAGCTCACATTTTTAGCGGAAACGAAATCATCAAAACGCTAAATGCAGGCAAAATGTACTAAATTTGTAAGTGTTGATGGGACAGCATGCATTCCGTTATGGAATATATGAGTTCCCAATGCTGCCCTCCCACTCTCGCTCAATGACTGTAATCTATTTTTATGGCACTCGGCCTCACAAACTGAGTTCTGGTCAGAATGCGGCGGGTCTCACACTCGGCACTCAAATTTTGAGTTCTGAGTGCGAGTTGAGTGCGAGTTTTGCTCTCAAAACTCGTGAGTGCGCCGATCAGTGATTCCCATATACGTTTGACAATTATTTATTGAAAGCTTCCCGGTTTTCCTTGGTTACTGTACCATCTGAAACACGAAACAGCTTAACGAAATGTTGCAGGACGCAGTCGCATGTAATTTTTACAGTTGCTTAGTAAAAATTTTGCTTTTTTTTTCTTAACAAACTATTTTGTGCATTTACAGAACTGTTGCTGGAAACTACTTATGAGGCTATAGTCGACGCAGGGATTAACCCAGTGGAGATTCAAGGAAGTAGAACGGGTGTTTTTGTGTCAGGGTCGGACGGCACAACTTTAGCTATTTTAAGCAGAAGTACTCCCGCCGATAAAATAAACAAGTATGCCCTTCTTGGCAACGCGGGTTCCATGAATGCGAATCGTCTTTCCTATACTTTCAATTTAAATGGCCCCAGTTATGTGGTTGATGCGGCCTGTTCGTCAAGTTCCCTTGCAATACATGAAGCCCTGCTATCGATTCGGACTGGTTGTTGTGACGCCGCAATCGTCGCAGGTGCTACTACCCATCATGATCCAATGGTCTCCCAATACTTTCATGCACTACAGATGACATCCGAAGATGGAAAATGCAAGTCTTTTGATGCTTCAGCAGATGGCTATGTCCGAGCAGAAGCGGCTGTTGCAATTTATATTTGTAAAAGACAAGTTGCAAGACGAGCGTACGGTACACTAGTTCATACAACTACGAACAACGATGGCTATAAGGAACAGGGAATCACCTTCCCCTCCCGAATTCTCCAGGAAAGCGTCATACGACAGCTTTATAAAGATACCGGAATCAGTCCATTAGAGGTGGATTACATTGAAGCTCATGGTACAGGTACAAAGGCTGGAGATCCGGAAGAGCTGTCAGCAATAACAAATGTCTTTTGCCAGGGCCGGAAAGGTCCTTTGCTATTGGGATCCGTGAAGAGCAACATGGGGCATGCTGAACAAGTGTCGGGTACGAAATTTCCTATTACTTTAGAAACAGCCGCATTCCTAGTCGGTATTGACAGCTTCGAGGGCTTCCAATGCCCAAATAACATCTGCAATTAATGTGTATATAAACCGTAACACTTCCATTGTGATTACTTGGTACGGTACTTTGCAAATACAAATAACCATTTTAATCTCCTCAGGTCTATGTGGCATTGCTTAAGTACTCTTGGCGCATTCCGCTGGTCAGCTTCCTGCAAATCTGCATTACACCACACCCAATCCAGACATTCCGAGTTTACACGACGGTCGCATGGCCGTGGCAGACAAGTTGCAGCCCTTTAATTCTAAATATGTCGCATTTAATTCGTTGGGATTTGGAGGTTCAAATGTTCATTTACTAATAAAACTGGACCCACGAGAAGAAACAAAAATCTGGAATCCTGCAACTCCTATAATATTACTTGGATCGGGTCGAACGCAAGAAGCAGCAGACGTGTTTTTACAAAAAACATTAAAAAATCACGAAAATCATTCTTTCGTGCGTTTAACGCACGAGATTTGCAAAACGGATACACCGCGACACGGGTTTCGAGGCTATATTGTAATTGATTCGGATAATTCGGAGATACATGTAGAAGAACGGGACACAGGGCGGGAAATTTGGTATATTATAACTGGTCTAGGGAGCCAATGGCCGGGTATGGCTCGTGATCTTGTTAAATATGAAGTATTTCAAAAATCTGTTGAAACATCAGCTCAATTCCTAATTAAAAAGAACTTCGACCTAATAAACCTCTTGAAATGTGGTGACTCTACAAAATTTGATGACTTCAAAAACTCTCTGGTATCCGTAACAGTCATTCAAGTGGCACTTATTGATTTGTTAAGATCCATAGGAATTCAGTCCGACGGAATCGTCGGCCACTCCACTGGAGAGGTAGCATCGGGTAATGCTGACGGTTGTTTAACGAACGAACAAGCAACTTTGATTTCATTAGCAAGAGCGCGCGCTTTCCTGGAATCAAATTTAAAGCCCGGGTTAGTTGCGTCGGTTGGATTGACTTGGGAACGCGCAAAAGAAATCTGTCCTCCAGGAATTTGGCCAGCCATTCATAATGCGGAGGAAAACGTTACAATTGCTGGAAACATAGATGATGTAATAAAATTCACTAACAGACTAGCTGATGAAGGTGTTTTTGCAAAACTGGTTCGATCAGCTCCCTTCGGATTTCATTCACCTATGGTGAACGAATATGGGAAGCTGGCGAAGGAACTTTTGGAACAGATAATTCCTAATCCAAAATTAAGATCCAAGAAGTGGTTAAGTACCTCGGTCCCGGAATCACAATGGGGTACTGATTTAGCAAAATATTGTTCCGCAGACTACTACGTCAACAACGGACTCAGCCCTGTGTACTTTCATCCAATTATGAAGCATATCCCGGAACATGTAGTTGTATTAGAGGTTGGGCCACATTGTTTTTTTCAATCAATTTTGAAAAAGACCCTTTCTAAGAGTTCCGTAATTCTCGGCTTAATTCACGTCAAATCATCAAACAATTGTGTGTATTTCCTAAACTCCATCGGACAGTCCTTCATTGCAGGGTTGAGTGTAGATGTTGCAGCTTTGTATGACCATGTGCAGTTTCCAGTAGGAGCGACTACGCCTAATATCAGCTCCATCCTCCGTTGGGATCATTCCGAGTCTTTTGATGTGGTTCATCACGCAACGGTAAATGCAATGATAAGCATATTAATGCTATCTGCTGACATATTGGCGATGTTTATGCGCAATTGTATTAAATATGCTAGCAATTTTGACATTGTGACCTCTACATAAATTTACGAATTTATGAATCTTGATTGAAGTAACGGGATAAACTTTTTGAGCTGTTTTGAAATAATGTTTATACTGAAGGTTCTATTAGCGCTTATTAATTCCGCTAGCCGGGTTTGAAACATATTTTCTGATAACAAAGTGCTTCAGTTACCAGCCAACTATTCTTCTGAATAAACTACTCAGACTAAAGATTTAACGGGAAAAATATTTATGACGCAATAATTTTATCATTAATTTCGTTATAGGAAATATAAACAGGAATTGAAACTATTCTAGTCTAAAAACAAGTTTTATGTTTCAGGAACTTTCGAGGCAAAAAGGAATCAAGTTTTCGATCAATTTGAGCAATGAAAATTATACTTTCTTGGAAGGGCATACAATTGACGGAAAACATGTATTTCCTGCCACTGGCTATGTATGGCTAGTGTGGAAATGTTTCGCGCAACAGAATGGAGCTAGATTCGAAAACTTTCATGTCGTTTTTGAAAATGTTCGCTTTGAGCGCATAACGTTACTGAGAAAAGACAAGGATACAGAACTCCTTGTGAATATTTTGACAGCCAGTGGGAAATTCGAAATATCCGAGTCAGATAATTTGGTTTGTTCAGGACTCGTCCGAAATACAGTCGATACAACGGAACATGAAATGCTGAATTACAACAACGGAGAAGAGGTTGATGTATCTGGACCAATTATAAACAAAGATGATTTCTACAAAGAAATGCACCTTCGTGGTTACGGGCATTCAGGCCTATTTCAGGGTATTGAGCAGGCACATATTGATGGGAAATGGGGCAAAGTGAAGTGGCAAGAGGAATGGGTGAGTTTCCTTGATGCAATATTGCAAGCAACGTTACTTCGAATTGAAACTCGCGATATGTATGTCCCTCTTCGGATTCAAAAACTAACCATAAATCCCAAAGGAATAATGGAGCACTTAGCAACATGTAAATCAATTATTGATGTAAAATTTTGGGAGAATCAAGGAACGGTAACATGCGCAGGGTTGGAATTTAGAGGTCTAAGCTTGGCAAAATTTAATCCAAAATTGCGTGAATTGCCCAAATCTACGGTGGAACAAGTATTTTTGCCGTATTTGGAATTCCCTCATTTTCTTTCAGAATCCGCGGCTTTAGAATCGAGTGTGGAAATAGCACTGGAAAATCTATCAGTGGGGAAATTAGTCTTTACGGAAATACTACTGTCACCTTCAAATATGATTGCCCATCGCATTGTTAACCAAGCCATGCTAAAATTTCCCACGACAGATTTTTGTTTAGTTAAAAATTCCAATGAACCCGCGAATGAAGAAAATATAGCTGCAGCTACGTCTAAAGTAGTCAAAATGGAGAATATTGAAACTGTTCAGCACAGCCTTCTCTATATTGATGACTCAGCGCTATTTCAAAAAGTTATTAAATTAGTTCGTCCTGGTGGGTTCATCCTATATAAAAGTAGCAGCGTAAAGCCCTTGTTTAGCACCGAAGTGCTTCTCGTTTCTAAAAAGTCTTTCCAACAAGATTCCAAAAATTATACTTACTATTTGCTGAGAAACCTTCAACAATTGCCACAACTAACATCTCGAATAATTAATACGGACGCCGAGCGTTATTCATGGATTGATACTGCAAAAGAAGCTCTTGAGGCCTTAGCCGACACGGACAGAATCTACTTCTTTTCACAGTTGCCCAAATCTGGTATAAACGGATTTTTTAAATGTTTGCTGAAAGAATTTACATGTGATAAGCTTCGTTGTTTCCATGCAATAGACCCTTTAAATCTAGATTTCAATCAACCTTCAGAATTTTTGAGATATCAAATCCAGAAAGACCTTGTTTTCAATGTGTTCAAAAGTAATGCATGGGGTACGTTCAGTAATTTATCAATTCCAAAAGAGGAATTTTTAAAGCAAAAGCTTTCGCAAATAGCATTCGCTAACGCAGTAACATTGGGGGATTTATCAAGTTTAAGTTGGATTGAGAGCCCTCTGAAGATGGAAACAAAAGACTTAATTGAGGTTCATGTCTCCTCCCTCAATTTCAGAGACGTTATGCTTGCCAGTGGAAAGCTAGCACAAGATTCGCTAACGGAAAAATGCGAGAGACCAGACTGCATCATGGGTCTGGAATTTTCAGGTGTATATCAAAACAGACGTGTTTGTGGCATGGGCTTATCGGAATGTTTAGCTACCCGAATCGACCCCAATAATAAGACACTATTTGATGTCCCGGACAACTGGTCCTTTGAGGAAGCGGCCACAGTGCCCTGTGTTTACGTAACCGTGTACCTTGCTCTAATTTTGCGTGGAAAAAATGAAACCAGGGGAGACAGTTCTAGTTCATGCAGGATCTGGCGGAGTTGGTCAAGCAGCCATACACGTTGCACTAAGCATGAACTGTCGTGTATTTACAACTGTGAGTTCAAAGGCAAAACGCGAGTTTCTGAAAACTAGATTTCCAGCCTTAACAGACGAGTGTTTTACTAATTCTCGAGAGGCACGCGAATTTGAGTATCATATAATGAAATACTCAAACGGACGGGGAGTGAACATCGTAATTAATAGTTTGGCTCAAGATAAGCTGTACGCATCCTTACGTTGTCTAACAATAAACGGCAGATTTTTGGAAATTGGAAAGTTCGATGTTTTCAATGACACCAAAATTGGAATGAGTATGCTCTCAAAGGGAATTAGTATTGTCGGAGTACTAGCTGATCTCATGACATACAGAGGTTGCAAGGCAGAACTAGATGAAATTTGTCATTACATTCAAGCTGGCATGAAGTCTGGAGCAATCAGGCCCTTGTCGTATCACGTGTTTAAAAACAGTCAGTTGGAGGATGCGTTCCGATTCATGGCACAAGGAAAGCATATTGGGAAAGTACTTATTCAAGTTAAAGAAAATGCCAACGGGCCGACTGTCATTCCCGCAAATCCACGGACATATTTTGATCCCAAAAAATCTTACTTAATTGTGGGCGGGTTAGGAGGAATGGGCTTCGAGTTGACTAATTGGATGGTTGAGCGGGGTGCGAGAAACTTGACTTTGTCTTCGCGCACAGGGAAAACATCCACATATCATGACTATCATATCCGTAAATGGAAGTCACTAGGTGTAAATGTTTTGATGGATAATTCTGACGTATCTATACATAACGGTGCAAAGGCGCTCCTCAAAAAAGTCAGAACGTTGGGGCCAATCGGGGGTATTTTTAATGTTGCCGTAGTTCTAAAGGACGGACTTTTTATTCATCAGAGCTCAGCAGATTTCCAAGACGTCATTAAATGCAAGGCTGATACTACCCTTCATTTGGATGATCTTTCAAGGACACTTGCCCCTGAACTTGATTATTTCGTGGTATTTTCAAGTATCGTTGCGGCAAGAGGCAATGCCGGCCAGACTAGTTACGGGTTTGCCAATTCCGTTATGGAACGCCTCTGCGAAGAAAGATGGGCACAGAAACTTCCAGCGTTGGCGATTCAATGGGGTGCAGTAGGAGATGTCGGAGTGTTCCATCGGACAATGAAAGACAAGAAAGTATACGGATTGGCGCCTCAGAGTTTGAAATCCTGCTTACAGACGCTTGATTTGTATTTGCAAGGTGACAAACCTGTTGTTTCGTCATTCATTTCCTATTATAAGAAGCAAATTGACACAACAGATTCCAGCAAAACTTTGGTAAGCATGGCTGCAAATATTTTGGGAATCAAAGATATCAAAAGAATAAATCCGAAAACCCCGTTAGTGGAACTAGGTCTGGATTCATTAATGTCTGCTGAATTGCAGCAATTGATTCAAAGCAGAAATATACAACTATCTCAAAAAGAATTTTCGTCACTAAGCTTTCATAAACTTCAGGAATTGGATACGCAGGAAAGTGGGAAGGACTTGGCATTTAACACTGACAAAACCGAAGTGACATTTAATAAAAAATTAACTTTCAAACCCTTGCCAGACGTACCAATTTTGGGAATGAATTCTATGAAAACTACAAATGGGACACTATTTGTTGTGCACCCAATTGATGGTACTGTTGATATGTTAAAAGATCTGGTTAGTCAGCTATGTTTAACCGTTTACGGAATTGAATGTGCTAACGAAGCACCTTTAGAATCTTTGGAGAAATTAGCAGGTTATTATTTGAATAAAATTCGAGAAGTACAACCGTTAGGTCCGTACAAGTTTTGTGGATACTCTTTTGGTGCCAATGTTGCATTTGAAATGGCCTTGCAGTTGGAACGCCGGGGTGAAACTGTGTCGTTGCTACTAATGTTGGATGGAAGCCCCCGGTGGAAACATTACAATGACAACTACTCCTCATATACCGGTGGAGTGGTGGAGGTGGTGGATTTGGTTTTTGTAGCATATCTGTCACAATACTTGCCAACATTTTCTTCACTAATGTATCAAGAGTTGAAAGGAAGGAACACTGAAGAGGACAAGATACATCATGTAGCAGTCACACTAAATGATGCTTATCCACATGTAGGGTTGAAGACAATTACTGAAAGTGTGTGCGCCTTGAAGGCCAGATTAACTTGTGGGTTGAATTATAACCCGAAGGCTAAAGTTAAAGCTAGAACTGTTCTCTTGAGGACCTTGCACGTGAAGACAGGACAATCAATTTCATCTGATTATAGCCTTGGGGAGGTCTGCGAAAACTCAGTTGAAGTGGTCGAGATTCCAGGGAACCATTACTGCTTTTACGAGAAGTTCCAAGAACTAGGTATAGCAGAAATTTTGAATAAGATTATTTCTTAGTTGGTCAAAGTCCAGATCTTTGTAGAAGACATCAAACCGAAACAAATTCATGCAGTTCATCAAACAATCTTATGAAACCATAGTACCGTATTGTATTGTAGTTCAGAATTGTTTTGAACTTTTTCTCATTTCCAGGGCTATAAATTTTGTTCATTAAAAATTCATAGCTGTAAAAGCAATGCTTATACAATTGGGGTGTTTCGATAACTCAAAATTAAATATAAACATCTTTCAATTGCCGATTTTTCTGTTTTACATCCGCATTTTCCCATCCTTGAAAATATGGAATATTTCATATTTTTGTCGCCATTAAATATTTCAATTATTTAGTGCGATTTTCATCACTAATTTTGACTGTGAATTAAATGTGGAGCACAAGGTTAGTACAAATAGTTGCATATTTTTTTAAAAACTTGTTTATAAGTTTATTGTGCAATTTGAATGGCGTATCAAGTAGATTGCTACCATAGATCATATAAGAGCAATACTCCGGGACGCCTTTCAGTTTTTAGTATATTTTGTTTCAATTTACTAAATTTATCTAAACTATATCTCTACTATACTCTATACTAAATATTTATCTAAATTACGCATTTAATAACGGTGACTACGTTTGACGTTGAGAAGTAAGGCCATGATTGGTAAAAATCATATAGAAACTGATTCAGGTTATAGAAATTTTCCGCCTTGAGTAAAGAAAGTTTGGAAAATTAAACGTTCTGGTTTTGATGTCAATATTTACTGATGGCATTTGTTGTGAAAGCACTTCGACCATTACAAAAACGTTTAAAAATACTAGGAGCGTCTGAAGATGAGGAATTGCCCTCCAATCGATTTCGATTATTTGGATACCAAGTAAAAATGGAAACTTTTCGGGTTACAATTACTATTTTAAGAAGATTACCATCATAACAGATGCCTTCATTTTATATGGAAATACGGATTACAGATTACGGAATTATTACATTCACGTGTGGGATCAGGGATTACAGAATATATTAAATAAGTATTGTACACGGGAATGCTGCTAATGATGACGTCTGTACAATTTTCCCGAAGGTATTACGGATTCGCTCTTCCATCACTTTTTAGGAATCTCGGATTATTGCAATCTGGATGATTTACAGTCGTAATTAACTCATTTATTCATCACCTCATTTAGAAATTTCATGTTCGTGTCCTATGGGTTTTACTCTTTAAGATAGCTGGTTACCTATTGACCTCGAGACATTCAAGTAAGGGAGCCGAGTCCGGACTTTTGTGAGAAACCTGATATTTTGTAATTTTTAGATTCTTTTCTAGCATCTTCGAAGTTCACAAACAAATTGACTTGCTTCCAGCAACATTAATTAGCATTTTAACAAGCCCAGCACAAGAACCCTACATTGATTATTTTATACACGGATTGCCAAACAATGTTTTAGCCACAAAATAGTAAATCAGCTTCATAAATCAAAAAAATTAATAAATTACACAAGTGTCTCTGTCTCTATAGTTAAACATGCAGTGTACGACAGTTTAGACGTATGTAATTCCATCACATTATCACATGGAGCTTCGCTCAGTCGTCATTAGGAAATTAACATCTATGCATGCATGCGCGTATACGCAGTGTTAATTCTATGTGGGCTAAAAACATTAAATTTGTACTATATGCACTGTAAGTATCATAAGAGCCATTTGGAACAGTCGACAGTCGTACACACAGAATTTGCATAAACATATCACATAGCATATCATAGCTGCATCACATTCACCTACAATAAATTGGTCCAAGTATGAATTTTGGTATTCGAAATGTACGAGTCAAAAAGAAAGTCACTCACAATAACACTATGAGAAGAAAGGTCAGAGTGAGTTGAGCTTCCTACAAATAAACACTAATCTAAACTCCCTCCCTTGATCAACAGCAACTATTGTATTTATTTTATAGACTCCAGTGCACACTTATAATTCTCATGCACGTCCCTTACACTCTAATCCTTCGTTGCCTATCACAAATTACAACTATTCATAATACGGACTTTCCCTAGAGAATATTTTCTCTAATTTTCCCCATCCAGTGCACTACAGCCACAAGCCTTCCACTCACATTATATTAAAACTTGTGAATATTTAGAAGCTTCCCTACAAAAACCCTTACAATATAATCTCCTTGAACCTTATTCTTTTGAAACCTCACGAGTTCATCTCATGACAACAATGAAGACTTTTCGCTCTCAAGTGAATTTTACGATTTTAAAGAGCGGACAGAAGCTAAAGCCCGTATTTTGGATTTGAATTTCTCCTTTTAGCTCTCAGAGTACATCCTTCAGGGGTGTCATTATTAAGTGAATACTACTCTATTGAAGTAGCCCTAGGGAAACATCGAATAGTATTGGATAAAGAGCTTCTTGTAATTTACATTTCCTTCCTTATATAGGGGAAAGTACTAGAAGTAATATGTACAGATATGCAAAGGAATATGCAGCTTGCCCCAAATAACCCAACTGGAGAGTGGACATCGGGGCGTAAATTGACAATCCGAGTGTTTCTGCATTTACAAGGAATGACACAAGTAGAGCAAAACCGATACGAAAAATACACTACTATTCCCATATATGTATGTATGTATACATTTGCACATACCTCAGGGCATACTGGACGTGTGTAATAAGTTATAGCACATATTGAAATAGAACAGTCAATCGTCTTCGAATCAATAAATATTGATTGAGTATGTAGGAATCGATGCCAGTGACGATCATTACATTCCGTATTTTATGCTGACGTGCCAATGTGCCCAATTCTAGTATAAGTCTCTCTTAGTTGCTAAATTGCAACGGTCCTGGCTTTCTCGTCAGCTCGGGATGATGGAACTTCATTAGGCTCAAATTTGGGACGGGAGAGTAATACTGTCAAAATCAATATGATTTCCTACCATGGCTACGGCAGTTCAGGAGGAAATATTTCCTGCTTTGACTGTGAAATCAAACTCTTTGAACCCCGGGCTTTCAAGTACTTGGACACTATCCAAGGACAAGTTATTATTAATACTCAGACTAAAGTTCATTTTAAAAGTAACATTTTACGGAATAAATTTTTTTACAAAAACATTCTTTGTCTTCGCATCTTTCAAATTGTCATTTTTGTCTTTCAGGTTTGAGAGTACAACTGGAGGGGGAAACCCGATGCAGATTTCAGAGCAAGATAGAGAATGGTCTGACTCATCATTTAAAAACCGACTCATTTTTCCCGTCAGAAGATCACAAAACTTTGGATCCGGACCGAATGTGTGTTTACATTATTGGACGGAGTGAGTCACTTTTTCAGGAGGATTTATAAAAAATTACTGGAAATTTGTGGAGGCCTTTAGCATTTATTTGTGCTTGCTAATTTTTATTTTAGAAGATAAATCCAGCCCTGAAGAAACCAAGAGCTTCCCAAGGGGTGAGCACATTTTTCCATTCCAGCTTGAAATTGTGGGCACGTCTTTCCCTTCAACATACCAAACCTCCTTTGGCTCAATTGACTACCGTCTTAGTGTGCACGCTGTGAGCCGACGAGATGACATTGGGTGGAGTGATGTCTCTCCGAATTCCATCCGGGTCAGGATCAAGGGTCATTTAAATCTCTCCTCCGACCCTTCCCTCTCCAAACCCTTTACTCTAACGAAGAAGAAAAAAAGCAAGTCTGTATTTACGAAGCAACCCATTTCAAAGGTGTCTTTACATCTGGATCATCGGGGCTTTCTCCCAAATTCCAGGATCCCTTGTCAAGTTTTCATTAAGAATCCAACTTGGGAGAGTATCAGCACTGTCCAAGTGGATTTGGTCCAAAGGATTAATTTCTATGATAATAAAACCTGCAAAACTTCCTCGACGCTGTTGGACTCTGTCGTGAATAGCTTCGAGAGTGTTGAGAGGGATATCAAATGTGTCCTTTCCTTGGTCGTCCCACCCGACACGGAGCCTACATTCTCTTTGGGGCAGAAATTCATTGAAATTCTTTACTTTTTGGAGGTAGAAATCTTAAATCGCTTCTGTAAGCTACCTATTTTTATTCGTGAAACTTCCGCCACTACTTCGAATTGTGCTGCAAAAATCATCTCAAATGCTAGAGAATCTGCTCCCTAATTCTTATCCACAAAGTTTTGTAATACAAATTCCGAGATTATGATGCAGACTCCAAAATTTCTAATCATTTGCTGTTTATTTAAGTTTTCAGTAACGACGCTATCGGGCTTGACTGTAAAAGATGAAGCTGGGATTGTGATCGGGACTTGCGATAAAGAGGGAGGGAGTTCTAGCACAACATTGGTTCGAAATAAAGATTCCGATGATGAGTGGGATTGCAATTCGAATCAACAAGCCTCTGTCTTACCCCCGTCTTACTCCAGCGTGGCCTCAAGGAAACCCGTATTGGAAGCTTGTAAGGGATTGTTCAAATAATTCGAGACATTTTACTTCCATCTTGATTGTGTTCATTCATAGGACTAAGTTTCGTATTTTAATATCGACATTTGCAGTGCCACCCCCTCCATCATACAACAAGGCCGTGGGGATTGATGACTGGGAAGAGTTCAATCCTTTCAGACCCCGGTGAGAGTATTGATTGGAAGTTGGGACAATTTTAACGGATTACCTTTAATTGTTACCTTTGGCTTCAAACCTCCAATTTACAATTGACAATCAGAGCAGTTTTTGGCAATATGTGTAGATACATAGGTCGCTGTTAATAGTCATAAGTGAACATTATGACGTTCGGTTTTAATAGTGTTAGTATTTGATAGCCTATATTTAAAACGAAATAGGGCAATTTCCTTGTCCAGCCTTTATTAATGTAAATGATCTATTAGGTTCTAATGATTTTTCCATGTATACTGCTTACAATTTAGAGGCATAAATTATCATGTAGAACGGCAGTACACGCTCTGTGTATTAATAGTATCTGTTTTGTTGCGCTCATTCGTAGTTTTTGTTACTGATCCTGTCGTGCTATATTTTCAAGTCATTACAGAATAATTCCAGACATATGTAGAAACTCTGACGACTGCAGAGATACTTATAGTTTTGGTTAGGTAATAAATATTTGTTTATAGAATCTACAACCCCAGGCACTTGATTGTCTGTGCATTACCAATTAAAGAGATCCGATACGTACAACGTGTAGGTATTTGCGAAGGTTTTGCATTCATTGATTTTCCCTTCAGTTTGTAAAAGTATGTATAGAAATAATTAATAATAACAGCTACTAGAAGCCACAGTTTCATGAAACTTCATTCATTCATTCAAGTTAAACATAAATGCTGGTCACCTTCCCCGTTGTATGTAAATATGCTGGAGGAGTTTGTACTTTACGATCGCCTTCTCAAAGGAGAAATAGTAGTTTTGAATTACATTTTGGTATTTTTGCGAGTTCCAGGATAAGTCAGTTATTTACATAGATTCGTACATGAAAGACATTTATAGAAAAGAACGTTTAAATGGTATTTGATGACCGTGGGAGTCAATTTGTATTGACGTAAGAGCTTTGAGATTGGATATCTCAAAGCAGGTGGTGTATCTACTTATAGGGAAATTACATGCATTTCCCAATTCGTGATTCTTCGAAGAAAGCTTCGATGAAAATTACTTCCTCGACAAATGAAATCAACCGTACAATAGAATTTATTTAATTTTATAATATACAATGGATACACGCATGGTTTGGTTGGAAAATAAAATTTGAATATGGTCTTGTACAATTGTGTGGCTTCACGTGCTTGAAAAATATGTGTTAACAATATATGAGCATGTACCCTGAACGTAAAAATAGATCCCTGAAATGTGCGATTGGTAGGAGTCGTTGGCAAATAAAATATAAAGGATCCGCCCTTTATAAATCCCCCATTAAAAAGCAGAATTTTGCCAGCAATAATGCTCCTATTAAATTCGGAATTTGTGGTAAACGAAGTTTTCATAGCATATGATTATCCGAGTATTTTCATGTATTATTTGTGACCCACACGCGATGTAAGTTTTTTTCTCACGGATCCCTACAAAGTCTAAATACTTCCCTGAACTCTATTTCGTGCGGTCATAAGTTTGAGTTCGCATGTTTTGTAACTATTACTACAAAAAAAATATTGGATTTGGCTTATTGTTAGTAATTCTTTCTAGTCGTGTGTCCAATGGACTTAAAATTGTCACCCGACACAGCCCTTGGGACTTCTTCGTGTGTGACAAGTCCAATATTGAAAATTATGGAATTTCAAATAATTCTCAATATCGTGCAATTTATTACATTTTGGAGCCAAGTGCCCTTAAATTTTTCATCGCAGGTTCTGCTAAATCCGGAAAAACTTTCAGCAATCCTGTCAGCCCCAGTAACTACAGATACGGATTTTGCCACGACCAGGACAAAAAGCAACTGCACAGTAACCATGCATTTGAATCATTCTCAAGACATGCTGATCTTTGACCTTTTGCAATTTTTAGTGCAAGTACCAAAAATAATTTTCAGGGAGAAATCGATAGCAACTTACAAGTCTTACCAGACTAGAACGCTCCAAATTTATCGGCATGGTTTACAATGCGAAACGTGTCTGATATTTGAAAAATCGTTCGGCACAGAAAAACAAGTTGTGCGAAGACATTTTGAGGATTTTTGTTCTCATCTTGTGAGTCCCAACCTAGTGCATTTTGTTTTCATTGGTAGGAGTGTTTTTATAAAATATATTTTGAAATTGACAGAGGTTAAGCATCTGAAATACAAAAGTGGGATAGTTTTTGAACGTGTGGGGATGAAATATATTGAAACCGAGAAAATTCGGTTGGAAAAAATAAAATTGACTGATGATTTTAAAATAAATTCAGGAATGGAGATTTTAAGGGATCGACATTTCAAAATGGAAGGGTTCCCTTTCCCGCCTATTCAGGACATTTGCGTCAAATTTATGAGCATTTTAAGTATCCATTACAATTTCAGTTTTGATTATGACACCGAATCCAGTATGAACATAAATCAAATGGAGAATGGCTCTTGGCATGGTTTCATTGGCGATCTCATAAATTCCAAAGCGGACATTGTTTTGTGGTTGTCAAATACTTATCAGCGGGATTCTTACGTGGATTTTACTACCCCTTGGATTAATAATGATGCAGTATTATTCAGCCCCTTGCCTCGATACACCTTAAAATGGCAGGCAATGTTTCTGGCCTTGCAGCCTGAAGTGTGGTTTTGCATAATTTTGACAATGGTAATTTTCATCCCAGTGTTTTATTTTCAAATGGTTCTAAATTCCAGTGATCACAGATTTTCAAACCAGATCTGGTCACTCTCAGCAATTCTGCCGATGTACGCCATTTTCCAAGCTTCTATTTCCGTCCCGAAACCCGTCAAATGGACATTTATTTCCCTTGTATTTTACTCCATTATAATTTGTACTTGCTTCACTTCAAACCTGACATCATTCCTCACACTTCCGGAGGCAGATCCTCTTCCAAAATCATTAAAAGATTTGTCTAAAATGAAAAACCTTCAAATTGACTTTATCGGTTTCCCAGGAAGCAACATTAAATTATTTTTTGATGACGCAACCAGTCCTGTGTACGTGGACATAAGGAACCGGATGAACCTTGTACATCCAAAGAACATGGAAGCTAAAATGGTAGACATGGCTTTGGACGGGAAATCAGTGATAATAAATTATGAGCTAAATGGGTTACTGGCTGCTGCAGAAAGTTTACAAGTTCTGCCCCAAATTAACATTTTCAAAAAAACTACTATTTTAAGCTCCCCGGTATCTTTGGTACTACAAAAATTCTCAAAATTCACGGAGGCCTTTAATGTAAATGCGGGGAAGTTACATGTGACGGGGATATTTGCGAAGATGCTTCAAAGCATTTTGGGGGAGCGTCGGAAGAAGACAAGAGGAAAGCTCAAGAGTTCTAGCTTTTATCAGAGACTATGCCAGATTTCGAAGCAACTAATGACAATTGCAGAGACGAAACCTTTCACTATGAAGAATTTAATGGCCCCATTTTTTATTCTTTCCATTGGTCTAGTTATAAGTGTAGCTTCTTTTGGGATCGAAACCTCTTGGGGATGTAATAAGCCCCTATCAGACAAAATCAAGGGTTCAGAAATTCCAAGAAAGGAACACAATCTTTTTCAAAAAATCATTTTAATCAATCTCAATGCAGAATCTTTAAAATGACATCTACATATATGCACAGTGCAATTGCGATTAATATGGTGGAAGCAAGGAACATTTGGAAAACATTAAAAATCTGGTAATTGTGTTTTACATTGAAATCTGACTTAAATTTTTTACAAATGTCAAAATGTTCTGGGTTTTTACTCTCAAACTTTTGAGCAAAACTTAATCGGTAATGAATCCAAATTGTTACCAAAATGTGGAAATAATTTTACCAATTGTGCTGAAACAAAATCACAAAAACTTATAACTTAAAGAAGAAATATTTCATTAGATGATAGACATGTCACTTTTACATGGGCGTGTTTTAACAAGGAGAAAAATTAAATATGTCAGCGTGTGTTGGAATGTGTCTGAATATTTCTGTCCCAATACAAAAAGTGCTCTTAGAGAAGATCTCTTGTAGCAAGAGTACACATTACAAGTGTCGTTTATCTAATACGAGGGCAAATAAAATCAATAAATGAGATGCTAATTATTTGTAGTGGGAACGCGACGTCTGCACTTCAAAACAGGCATGTGTACATCAAGTTCATTTGAAGTATCTTGCTAATGTAAACAGACAAAATGCCCCTTTGAACTTGACAAAAATCAAATCCAGTTAACCAAAGAATGGAAGCGTTGAAATGAAAAGGATCATTTCCAACCACCGTGAAGCAAAAATTGCAAAATGCTAATTTCATCATCATTGTCACTAAAATTTACCATTTTATTAAAAACCGTAATTTTGATTCTTCTAATATCCCTCTCAAATATCCAGACTGCTCTGGGCATTGAAAGTGAATTTAATCCTGAAATATTCTCGACATTCAAAAATTGTGTGATAAAATTTGTACTAATTGAAACTCCACTGAACGAAAGCCTCACAAATTCCAGCTCTGACTCTGTCTCGGATTTTGCTCACATCTCCGTTTTTTATAGCCAAGTGACCCTTACACCAACAATGATCTGGTCCTCATTTCAAAGCCTGAACATAAGTTCCTCAAAGTACAGTCCCATGCATGATAAAATCACATCAAAGCACGTGATTTGTGTAGCCCAAGTTTATAAACCCGATTTACAACTGGACGAAGAATTTGCAACAAACGAAATCCCCTTATTTGCAAAAACGTATTTCCAGCAATTGGGGGGAAATCCGTCTTATGTTTTGGTACTGATAGATCCAATTATGGATCTGGATCTGGAACTAAGTAACGTGGACATTTACATGTATTTAAATGTGGGAACTACAGCACCATTGATTTTTATCCGCGCCAATAAAATCTCCCAACTTGTTTGTTTTTCATGTCAAAGTAAGTCAAGTTGGGAAATAAATTCACTCGGGAAAATATACTTCTGGGATATTTCAAATTTTGACCTGGCCCAAATCAACGAGCTGGATAGGAAGCTCCATAAAAATTTCAATCTTGGGATTGTGATTCAAATTCGATGGCCGGAATACAAAAGTTGCAGTCCCTTAAATATGAATATTAGATCCGACTCCTATTCTTGCATTCACCAAGCGGTTGGGAAACATTTGAACTTTACTTCGAGGTATTCTTCTAATGGGAAATTGTTTCATTGTCACTATTTGAGGTCAAAAGCTGTAAGTTTGCTCTTGTCGGGCTCACTAACCCCGGACCTTTGGATAAAAAATTTTAATTCCAGCTGCGTGAGAGATTTAGAATTGGAGTATTTGATTCCAGCGGAAATTTTTTACCAGTATTTTTACGTTATGGTGGTTGATCCAAGATTGAGTCATTCCTTCCTTTGGAGTGGGATGGACTTTGGCACTTGGAGTTCTGTTTTCCTATCCGCCCTTGCAACAGTTTATGCTGTGGGTTACTTGAGAATCAAAAATTCTGTAAATGTACCAAGTCATCTCTTAGTACTGCCATTTTTATTGGAACATGGACAGTTGCCTGTAAAAGGGGTATTAAAAATTGGTAACCGGGCTGTGTTTATTCTGGTCATTTGGTGTCTAATGACAATAGTGATTAGCAATGGGTACAAGGGTACTTTGTACTCACTAATGACCGCGTTTGTTCCCCCAACGACACCAACCAGTTTTGAGGAGATTCTTGCCAGTAAATATTTTCTGGTCACTACGGCAATTTACATCAAAAACAAAAAATCCGTTGGAGCAATTTCATCAAATAATAAGCTTCGCTATGACCTCAAAAATTATAGCAATGATCCCACTCTCCAGAAAATATTAAGGGTGGAAAGAAATTTAATGGAGACAGTTGTGTACACCAGTAGTTTCATGGACCAACTGGTATTTTCAAATACGGAAGATGGCCAGGATGTTAAGCTGGGATTGCCGAACAGCAGGGAAAGATTTAGAGTGCCACCTACTCATATTTTTATTGAGAGGGATTGGCAAGTCAAATTGTACCTGCTTCTGGTGAAATTAAGCAAAAGTAAGGAAATCCCAATCATGGGCCCACGCATTGACTTTGACGTCGTCAGAACTCCGTTTTTGGTACAGAAGAACATTTTCTCACCTGCAATTACAAATTGCTTGTTCCAAATGGTGGAATCTGGGCTGTGGGATTTGTGGCTAAGGTACCACGAATCCTATTTAAAACTGAAGACACTTAAGATGTACTTATCCTTTGAGAAGAATAAGGGCAAGAGAAATAGAACCAGTAGGAAAAATTTCCATGAAATGACTGATTTAGAGTCGCAGGAAGCTGGGAAATTAAACTTTCATGCGCTGTGTTGGGGCGCAACGTACAGTGAAAGCTCGGAGGTCATTTTGAAAGGATTGGGTGTCAATATTTTGATCGTTGTCTTTGCTGTACTTGGAGTTGGCTGGGTATTTTCCACAATGCTTGTTGCGTTTGAAATGGTGGAAATTCGAGAGACCAGAAGTGGTGCCATCTCTACCACTTATTTAAAGTAAATCCCATCTTCTAAAATTACAATGATTCAGGGCTGTAGAGGTAAATATCATTAATTTAGCATAGAGGCTTTTGTAAGGTAACGGTTAACGCGGCCAATAATTTTTCAGAAAATTTATTTAAGTTTCTTAACCATTAAGAAGCTCACGTGATATAATCCCAGGATATTTCCAAATAATTAATTTCGGTAATCTATAAAGTATTTTTCGGTATAACTAATAACATCAATAAAAGCAAGCCCGAAGAATTAATTACAATGTAATTCGTAAATGATTTGTAAAATGTTTCTGTTTACATTAAAATTCAGCTAATAAGGTATAGAATGGATAATAAATATAATAATTACTTAATAATTGCATTTTTATATATGTACTTGGAGTAGGAAGTTTGACACTTGAAGTGTTTTTCAATTGTTTTACCGATTATGAAGTGGTAAAATTCATAACCCCGAACATTTCTACATTGGTAAGTAAATACCAGGGCAATTGGGGTAAAAATCTTGAATTTAGCTCAACTGTTTGTCTTTGGTAAGGATGAATATGGCAAAGAATAATTTTTCAGGTAATTACTTTATACTTTACTTAATTTTCTTAGACATTGAGAAGCCAATGTATTGTTGATATCACAGGGTTGTGTCTATGTAATTAGAAATGTAATCTTCATATTGTGTGCCCAAAATAGCCAAAAGTGCCAATAGCCAAAAGTGCTTCTGGCTATTTATTTAAAGTGTTTATGTCATGCCACCGAACTGCATTTCTGTAGATGAATAATGCAAACTTGATAAAAGCGCACCTAAAACAGATGAAATTAACTTTGACATACCACTAAGCACTTAATGTAGGACAAAAATCATTGGACTGAACAGGAGTGACAAACATCATGAAGAGAAAATTCCCTTGTAAATTGGCAGTTCAATCAAAATTACCCTGAATTAAATGTCTGTTCACGAGTCCTGGCAGGGCAGTATATTTCATTAAAATAATGAATTTGCACATTATTTGAAATAATTTGTGTTCTCAACAAAAAATATTTTCTACGTAAAAGGGATCTAGTATTAAAATACAATAAGAATAATAATTTAGTTGTCCAAAATTGTTCCAGGATGTTTCAACTACTTGAAATTCTAAACTCTATAATATTCTTCGGAAAAGTTTTCCTTTGCTTCCCATTGGCTCCTTGGAAAAGAGTACCTCAAATTCCTAACCCTCTCTCCGTAGTAATATTACTATTTATATTTTATTCGGTAGATTTTTGGTTTGAAACAGAATTCATTAACTCCCCTTGGGATTTTGATAGCTTAAATTTAACCCCGAAGCTCACGATAGCTTTGGTGTCCACATCCGAAACCTTCACACAAATTCTGATTCGTTTAACAGGGATTGTTTGCAGGGAGGATAATCTCAATTTAGTATCTCATGCAAAGTCCAAGTTACTACAATCCATCAGGGGAAAGCCGTTGTCTAAATGGGCGATCGGGAGTATTATCATTGCTATAGTTAGAACAATAGCAGGATTAGCATACTATGTCTACAGGGATGGTTTGAATTGGCCAAAGAACAGAGCTCTGTTTACAGCTCTCCCTGCTATAACATGGCTTCACCAGATAGCATTAACGTGCGTGAGCTCAATGCAATTAGTCTCATTCACATATGCACTAACTTTCGTAGTTGTCCTCGGATATATTTTAGTTAAAGAGCATGGATCAATTTTGAGAAAATTTGAAAGTTGCTTGATTGAAGAATTTCCTCAAGATTGTTTAAGCATTGGTGAAAAACGATTTCCCCGGAAAACACGTACTGGGGGAAAATTGCTTGGTGACGTGACAAAAGAGTTTATAGATTTAAAACTGAATTTTGCCAAGTATTCAAAAATAGGGGGGATACATTGCCTATGTATAATTCTGCATGCAACTGTGACCTCAATTCATAGTCTGCACCATACTGTTACCAATTTTGAATCGCCTGGACATCAACACACCTACAACACATGGATCAGTGTGGCTGTTTATTCCCTCCGCGTAACTAATGCCATGATGATATTCTTTTTGGCTGCTTTTGGAAACTACCTTCTTCGTGAGGTATTTTTGTATAAAATTACTTGTATTCAAGTTTATTGTAGTAATGATTAAAACTTTAGGAGCTGGTATTTTAGGATATCAGTTGTTGAAAGCAAAAAAAACAAAAACGTGTCACTTATTCTTGACCGTGAGGTGAAAAACAGACTGTCTAAAGTTCTAGTTCTACCTTCGAGGCGAAAGGACCTAACTGTGTAGATGAGCCTTATCTCTAAACAGTATTTTGTCCAAGTGTGTTTCGAAAATAAAACTAAAAAAAGTGCTATTATAAACAATGGCAGGAAGTTCTGGAGGATCATCTCCTCCAGGACAACATCAATTACAAGGGCCACATCCTAAAGATCATGGGTTTGTAATTAAAGCCCTGGAAAATACCACAATAGTGGATTACTTTAAAGCTGTGGGTGATATAGTTGGCAAAGAAAACATCGCAAGTGGTGGGCGCGTTAAAGGAAATTATGGAGTGTGGGTGAAATCAGCAAGTGCATCGAAGCTATTACGCGAAAAAGAGTTCATCGTAGTGAAAAACGCAAATGCCTCCATTTGGCCTTTTGTAAGTCCACTCAAAAGAGTTAAACTCATCGGAGTACCACCATTCATACAGGATGACAGCATTACAGCTGAATTGGGAAAACATGGGTCAGTTAAAAGTAAAATTGAATGTGAAACATTCAAAAACCTAGGTGAGGAGTGGTCTCACATCCAAAGTTGGACACGAGTCCTTTACATGTCATTTAGTAACATCCAGCGCCTCCCAGATACCATCATAGTTGTCGATGAAGAAAAAAGGTACGAAATAACTACCCAAGTCGGAAGACGGAAATGTTTCAAGTGCAAGGATGTACATCATGTTGGAAAAGACTGCCCAATGAATTGGATTAAGACATACGCATCAGCAACAAGAAATATGGAGCCACCAGACTTCATGGATGATAACACAACATCAGAAATACCAGATGGGTTCCAATTAGAACCCCTGATAACACGTCGAAGATTAAACTCATTGGATGGCAACTCAAGTCAAGAGGACTCATCAAACAACAGTAATGACCCCTTGCAAGAGATTAAATCACAAAGAAAGCGGCGAAAATTTCAGAAAACCAGTACCTTTGTACTACGTAGCATGACAACCAAAAATCTCTTTGACTGGCACTTTAAAGAGTGGAAATCATATATACTAAACAATGGAGATCCTTGTAGTAATCAAGAACTACTACGATTCCTTCAAAGTATCCCAAGAAATGAGAACAATCAATTCTATAATATTCAAGAGGCTGTGAAGGCTTTTTCTAAAGACCCCAAAGCTCTTCAACAAACCCTAATCGAACTTCAAACGTCGTTGTCATCAAAACATAAAGCTGAAAAACAATGGCTAGGTATGATAGCAACCCAAGTTGGAAAGCTTACAAACACACAACAAGAATGATATCAATAATTACACTCAATACACAAGGACTCCGAAATGTTCAAAGAATTAGTGAACTTAAACGAATCATAAGTACCTTCAACCCAGATATTCTATGCGTTCAAGAAACAAATATAAACCCGCTGATACATGACAAATGCAACATCATAGGCTACTCAGAGATATATAATCCCCCAATATCAGCTTTCAGTGGTACAGCTTTATTCGTTAAAAATTCATACACATTATCACACAAATGTTTAGTACCTGGGAAAATGCAGTTAGTAACCATTACAAACCTCAAGACACCTTTACACATCATAAACATACACATGCCTCACAATGAAAAGCAAGCTTCTCAAGTACACAATATTATATCCAAAACCCTTGACAACATTAATAAAGATAACGTTGTCATATGCGGAGATTGGAACTATGTCGACGATGTTAATTTGGATAGAATCAATTCTAAAGAACATAGACGAAGACTACAGGCAAACATGGTAAAATTAATTGATAAGTATACACTTATTGACTCATATAGAAAGTTATACCCAAATGGTACGAGTATGACACACACTGGTACTCACAAACACAAACCTCAGGCAAGACTTGATAGAATGTATGTAAATGCGAACCTAGCAACCAAAATCTTATCAACTAACATATATCCATCATTCAGCGATCATGCCTATGTCAACCTCACAATAAGCCTCGAAGATAAAGTTAAAAACCCACTATGGCAACTCAATAATGAGATACTAAATAACGAAATATTTTGTTATCAAGTCAATGATCTACTCACAAATTTCATAAATAAGGTAGACAAAAACTTACACGAGTACAGCACCCTCAAAAGTGACATTAGGCAGGCAGCAAGAAGTGTAGAAATGCTCATAGCAAAAGATCTAAGAGCTGAGAAGAAACAAATTGAACGAAAATACCAAGATACTATGAATTCTTTGCCACCAAAAGATTTGTTCATTTCTTTAATGGACAAGCTAGAAAGGTCCAACATATATGATGAATCCCTCCGAAAAGTTAGTAATGCAAACATAAGTGTAAATATTTCAGACGCTCTAAGCCACCTTTCAATGCAACAACGAGCCATACATGCTCACAGCTTCTTTACAAATAAATATAGTCCCCACAATACTGTGCCTCATGATTTAGATCAATACATTGAAAATCTCCCCAAAATCTCTGAAGATGACAAGCAGGACATGGGTAATGACTACAGTGAAAAAGAAGTAGAAGAAGCAATTAAAAAGCTAAAGGTTAAGAAAGCACCAGGTTCTGATGGTTTGACGTCAGAATTTTACATCAAGTTTCTTAAAAAGTTTAAAATTATCGTTCTATGGTTATTAACAACCAGTGCCTCACAAAAAGAATTGCCATTAACAGTACGAACAGGAGTGGTAACTCTTATACATAAAAAAGGTGATCCACAAGATATTAAAAACTATAGACCAATAACGTTATGCAATACTGATTACAAAATAATCTCAATTTTGGTGAAGGACAGAATGCTTCCTGTTTTAAATCAAATCATAGGGAATTACCAAACTTGTAATGTGCCCGGACGAACAATATATGATAACCTACACTTCTTACGGGATGCCACCAATGAAATAGAAGCAGGAGCCATACTATCGCTCGACATGGAGAGCGCATTCGACAATGTAAACAGGGAGTACGTGTTACAGTGTATGCATAAAATGAACTTTCCACACAAAATTGTCAATACTATCAGGCTGATGTACAAATTAAACGTAATACTTGTACGCATGGGGAATACACTTAGTGACTACATAAATGTACACAGAGGCATAAGACAAGGCGATCCAGTGGCAAGCATTTTGTACATAATAAGTTGTGAGATATTTTTAAAAAATCTAAATGAAAAACTTTCAATCATTGCTCCGGGACCTTATCCTCAAATGAAAACAACATACCTGTCAGCGTATGCTGATGATACACATATACTCATCGGAGATGTCAAGCACTTAACAGTAATTGAAAATGAGCTTGACAAATACTTAAGCTTCTCAGGTGGCACACTTAACCGACAAAAATGCAGTATTCTAATGTTAGGTAAATGGAGAAAGTCGAACATGATATGCAACTTCCCAATAACATATGAAGGTGTCAAAATACTAGGTATTTATTTTGGAACTAAAAACTTCTGTAATAAAAATTGGTCAGAACTTCAAGAGCAAATTAGTATCAAGGTTAACTTCTACAAACAAAAATTCCCCTATGCAAGCCTACACCTGAAAGCCAAAATCTTAAATACTTTTTTAATCCCAATACTTTGGTACAGAATTAAAACCCTAGAACCACCTGCATCTTTCCTACACTTTATTGAAGGTAAAATAAATACATACCTGTGGGAAGATGGAAAACACTGGGTAAAGAAGCACTTTATCTACTGCTCAAATAAACACGGAGGGTTGGGCATCAGACACTTGGAAACACAAGCACTAATCTTCCGGTTGAAACACGTAATTGAGGTATTTGATGGAAGAATCAATAATTACTTTACCAGAGAATGTAGTGACAGAATTAAAAACATCCTGGCCAACAACATCCCCCACAAAAGTAATTATTATTTCAGTATAAATGAGACCCTCAGACGCACAGGTTTCAGAATACAGGGATTAAATGAAACACAAATGCACAAAATCTCATTTCAAAATTACATCCAAAAAGGTCACGTAAATTTCGTACGAAGTGCTGGGATATCCAGTTTACACCAACTAATAGAAGGAAAAATTGGCAATCTACCTCCTCACAAACAGAGAACGTTCAAAATGATCCAGTCAGAGTGCAAGTCAAGACTTAGTGAACTAAAAGTGAGTGACAAGAACCCCCTCCACTATGAAATATACAATCCACTCTGCTCCAAACATACCACAATAAATTCAGAAAATTTGTATGAAATAGGTGTGTGGGCTAACTTCGGGCAACAGCTGGATGAAAACACAAGAACGAAAATAAAAAAGTATCAATGGAGGCATCTCAATATCAGCCGAACTTTAAAGGAAAAGGAAATTGTATGGAAACTCTGGCATGGCGCATTATGCACATCCACAATGGCTTTTCAAATGGGCCTTATTGCGATAAACCAATGTGTTTTTTGCTACAAACAAAGAGCCAATTCCGAACATTATATATTGTGCCCCTTTTTTAAATCTCTTTGGGACTACTGTAAACAGCTTTTGACATTAGCTGGCCAGGTATGGAGTGATAATAACAAGCTTTGTGGGCTTTCAGAAATCCCTTATCCAAATAAATGTTTGTTTCATGTAGTTAGCATGTCCTACAATGTTATCTTCGAATTTCTCTACCTTGAGATAAATAACCACCTTTACGTGAAGGAACCAGTGACCAGGCTAAAGCAATTAATGTTTCAACTACTGTATCTTGATTTCCAAAAATCGAAGTCAAATGGCCCATTGAGTTTACTAAGATTCAATAGCTACTGGCATAAACTAAATTTCCTTTACAAAATACAAAACGAAGGTATAGACATACGTCTCCCCAGATTACACCCCGTTTCTGGGCCAGACCATTCATGAAACTGGGGAATTCAGCGAACCCTGTAATCCATGAGCTGGAAGTATATGAATGTGGATGGGTTTTTAGCAGACCTGATCATCTACGCTGGAGCCATACTCTGTAATCTCGTAAGAGAAGCTTTGGTCTGTGGATGCTAAAATCGAGTACTTTATGATATATGTACAACTACAAACTACAATGCTACCTACACAAAATTAAACTGATAATATACAATGCTCATTTGTAA